>JAECYA010000310.1:1800000-1989749 GCA_018153455.1 Drosophila parabipectinata | reverse complement strand
TAATGTTTACCTCTTTTTAAAGAGGATGCGCCATTATGCACGGTATAACCAGAAAAAGTCAAAAATAAAAGTATTTTTAGCCCGTTCGAATGGTACCAGTGCCATTAAAATCCTTCCCACAGATTTTTAGAAATCAAGTCCCGAAATTTTCGGGACCTGGTTTGCCAATACTGGCCATTATCATTTTCACATGTTTGCACGCTGCCCAACACGGCAGCCGCCACAATGAATGTTTACCTTTTTTTAAAGAGGATGCGCCATTATGCACGGTATACCACGAGAAAGCTCTTTTTTAGCCCGTTCGAATGGCACCAGTGCCATTAAAATCCTTCCCACAGATTTTTAGAAATCAAGTCCCGAAATTTTCGGGACCTGGTTTGCCAATACTGGCCATTATCATTTTCCCGTGTTTGCACGCTGCCCAACACGGCTGCCGCCATTATTAATGTTTACCTTTTTTTAAAGAGGATGCGCCATTATGCACGGTATACCACGAGAAAGTTAATTTTTAGCCCGTTCGAATGGTACCAGTGCCATTAAAATCCTTCCCACAGATTTTTAGAAATCAAGTCCCGAAATTTTCGGGACCTGGTTTGCCAATACTGGCCATTATCATTTTCCTGTGTTTGCCTGTGTTGTGAAAGCTAATTTTTAGCCCGTTCGAATGGCACCAGTGCCATTAAAATCCTTCCCACAGATTTTTAGAAATCAAGTCCCGAAATTTTCGGGACCTGGTTTGCCAATACTGGCCATTATCATTTTCCCGTGTTTGCACGCTGCCCAACACGGCTGCCGCCATTATTAATGTTTACCTTTTTTTAAAGAGGATGCGCCATTATGCACGGTATACCACGAGAAAGCTAATTTTTAGCCCGTTCGAATGGTACCAGTGCCATTAAAATCCTTCCCACAGATTTTTAGAAATCAAGTCCCGAAATTTTCGGGACCTGGTTTGCCAATACTGGCCATTATCATTTTCCCGTGTTTGCACGCTGCCCAACACGGCAGCCGCCATTATTAATGTTTACCTTTTTTTAAAGAGGATGCGCCATTATGCACGGTATACCACGAGAAAGCTAATTTTTAGCCCGTTCGAATGGTACCAGTGCCATTAAAATCCTTCCCACAGATTTTTAGAAATCAAGTCCCGAAATTTTCGGGACCTGGTTTGCCAATACTGGCCATTATCATTTTCCCGTGTTTTCACGCTGCCCAACACGGCAGCCGCCATTATTAATGTTTACCTTTTTTAAAGAGGATGCGCCATTATGCACGGTATACCACGAGAAAGCTAATTTTTAGCCCGTTCGAATGGTACCAGTGCCATTAAAATCCTTCCCACAGATTTTTAGAAATCAAGTCCCGAAATTTTCGGGACCTGGTTTGCCAATACTGGCCATTATCATTTTCCCGTGTTTGCACGCTGCCCAACACGGCAGCCGCCACAATGAATGTTTACCTTTTTTTAAAGAGGATGCGCCATTATGCACGGTATACCACGAGAAAGCTAATTTTTAGCCCGTTCGAATGGTACCAGTACCATTAAAATCCTTCCCATAGATTTTTAGAAATCAAGTCCCGAAATTTTCGGGACCTGGTTTGCCAATACTGGCCATTATCATTTTCCCGGTTTGCACGCTGCCCAACACGGCAGCCGCCATTATTAATGTTTACCTCTTTTTAAAGAGGATGCGCCATTATGCACGGTATACCACGAGAAAGCTAATTTTTAGCCCGTTCGAATGGTACCAGTGCCATTAAAATCCTTCCCATAGATTTTTAGAAATCAAGTCCCGAAATTTTCGGGACCTGGTTTGCCAATACTGGCCATTATCATTTTCCCGGTTTGCACGCTGCCCAACACGGCAGCCGCCACAATGAATGTTTACCTTTTTTTAAAGAGGATGCGCCATTATGCACGGTATACCACGAGAAAGCTAATTTTTAGCCCGTTCGAATGGTACCAGTGCCATTAAAATCCTTCCCACAGATTTTTAGAAATCAAGTCCCGAAATTTTCGGGACCTGGTTTGCCAATACTGGCCATTATCATTTTCCCGTGTTTGCACGCTGCCCAACACGGCAGCCGCCATTATTAATGTTTACCTTTTTTTAAAAGAGGATGCGCCATTATGCACGGTATACCACGAGAAAGCTAATTTTTAGCCCGTTCGAATGGTACCAGTGCCATTAAAATCCTTCCCACAGATTTTTAGAAATCAAGTCCCGAAATTTTCGGGACCTGGTTTGCCAATACTGGCCATTATCATTTTCCCGTGTTTGCACGCTGCCCAACACGGCAGCCGCCATTATTAATGTTTACCTTTTTTAAAGAGGATGCGCCATTATGCACGGTATACCACGAGAAAGCTAATTTTTAGCCCGTTCGAATGGTACCAGTGCCATTAAAATCCTTCCCACAGATTTTTAGAAATCAAGTCCCGAAATTTTCGGGACCTGGTTTGCCAATACTGGCCATTATCATTTTCCCGTGTTTGCACGCTGCCCAACACGGCAGCCGCCATTATTAATGTTTACCTTTTTTTAAAGAGGATGCGCCATTATGCACGGTATACCACGAGAAAGCTAATTTTTAGCCCGTTCGAATGGTACCAGTGCCATTAAAATCCTTCCCACAGATTTTTAGAAATCAAGTCCCGAAATTTTCGGGACCTGGTTTGCCAATACTGGCCATTATCATTTTCCCGTGTTTGCACGCTGCCCAACACGGCAGCCGCCATTATTAATGTTTACCTTTTTTAAAGAGGATGCGCCATTATGCACGGTATACCACGAGAAAGCTAATTTTTAGCCCGTTCGAATGGTACCAGTGCCATTAAAATCCTTCCCACAGATTTTTAGAAATCAAGTCCCGAAATTTTCGGGACCTGGTTTGCCAATACTGGCCATTATCATTTTCCCGTGTTTGCACGCTGCCCAACACGGCAGCCGCCATTATTAATGTTTACCTTTTTTTAAAGAGGATGCGCCATTATGCACGGTATACCACGAGAAAGCTAATTTTTAGCCCGTTCGAATGGTACCAGTGCCATTAAAATCCTTCCCACAGATTTTTAGAAATCAAGTCCCGAAATTTTCGGGACCTGGTTTGCCAATACTGGCCATTATCATTTTCCCGTGTTTGCACGCTGCCCAACACGGCAGCCGCCATTATTAATGTTTACCTTTTTTAAAGAGGATGCGCCATTATGCACGGTATACCACGAGAAAGCTAATTTTTAGCCCGTTCGAATGGTACCAGTGCCATTAAAATCCTTCCCACAGATTTTTAGAAATCAAGTCCCGAAATTTTCGGGACCTGGTTTGCCAATACTGGCCATTATCATTTTCCCGTGTTTGCACGCTGCCCAACACGGCAGCCGCCATTATTAATGTTTACCTTTTTTTAAAGAGGATGCGCCATTATGCACGGTATACCACGAGAAAGCTAATTTTTAGCCCGTTCGAATGGTACCAGTGCCATTAAAATCCTTCCCACAGATTTTTAGAAATCAAGTCCCGAAATTTTCGGGACCTGGTTTGCCAATACTGGCCATTATCATTTTCCCGTGTTTGCACGCTGCCCAACACGGCAGCCGCCATTATTAATGTTTACCTTTTTTTAAAGAGGATGCGCCATTATGCACGGTATACCACGAGAAAGCTAATTTTTAGCCCGTTCGAATGGTACCAGTGCCATTAAAATCCTTCCCACAGATTTTTAGAAATCAAGTCCCGAAATTTTCGGGACCTGGTTTGCCAATACTGGCCATTATCATTTTCCCGTGTTTGCACGCTGCCCAACACGGCAGCCGCCATTATTAATGTTTACCTCTTTTTAAAGAGGATGCGCCATTATGCACGGTATACCACGAGAAAGCTAATTTTTAGCCCGTTCGAATGGTACCAGTGCCATTAAAATCCTTCCCACAGATTTTTAGAAATCAAGTCCCGAAATTTTCGGGACCTGGTTTGCCAATACTGGCCATTATCATTTTCCCGTGTTTGCACGCTGCCCAACACGGCAGCCGCCATTATTAATGTTTACCTCTTTTTAAAGAGGATGCGCCATTATGCACGGTATACCACGAGAAAGCTAATTTTTAGCCCGTTCGAATGGTACCAGTGCCATTAAAATCCTTCCCACAGATTTTTTAGAAATCAAGTCCCGAAATTTTCGGGACCTGGTTTGCCAATACTGGCCATTATCATTTTCCCGTGTTTGCACGCTGCCCAACACGGCAGCCGCCATTATTAATGTTTACCTCTTTTTAAAGAGGATGCGCCATTATGCACGGTATACCACGAGAAAGCTAATTTTAGCCCGTTCGAATGGTACCAGTGCCATTAAAATCCTTCCCACAGATTTTTAGAAATCAAGTCCCGAAATTTTCGGGACCTGGTTTGCCAATACTGGCCATTATCATTTTCCCGTGTTTGCACGCTGCCCAACACGGCAGCCGCCATTATTAATGTTTACCTCTTTTTAAAGAGGATGCGCCATTATGCACGGTATACCACGAGAAAGCTAATTTTTAGCCCGTTCGAATGGTACCAGTGCCATTAAAATCCTTCCCACAGATTTTTAGAAATCAAGTCCCGAAATTTTCGGGACCTGGTTTGCCAATACTGGCCATTATCATTTTCCCGTGTTTGCACGCTGCCCAACACGGCAGCCGCCATTATTAATGTTTACCTTTTTTTAAAGAGGATGCGCCATTATGCACGGTATACCACGAGAAAGCTAATTTTTAGCCCGTTCGAATGGTACCAGTGCCATTAAAATCCTTCCCACAGATTTTTAGAAATCAAGTCCCGAAATTTTCGGGACCTGGTTTGCCAATACTGGCCATTATCATTTTCCCGTGTTTGCACGCTGCCCAACACGGCAGCCGCCATTATTAATGTTTACCTTTTTTTAAAGAGGATGCGCCATTATGCACGGTATACCACGAGAAAGCTAATTTTTAGCCCGTTCGAATGGTACCAGTGCCATTAAAATCCTTCCCATAGATTTTTAGAAATCAAGTCCCGAAATTTTCGGGACCTGGTTTGCCAATACTGGCCATTATCATTTTCCCGTGTTTGCACGCTGCCCAACACGGCAGCCGCCATTATTAATGTTTACCTTTTTTTAAAGAGGATGCGCCATTATGCACGGTATACCACGAGAAAGCTAATTTTTAGCCCGTTCGAATGGTACCAGTGCCATTAAAATCCTTCCCACAGATTTTTAGAAATCAAGTCCCGAAATTTTCGGGACCTGGTTTGCCAATACTGGCCATTATCATTTTCCCGTGTTTGCACGCTGCCCAACACGGCAGCCGCCATTATTAATGTTTACCTTTTTTAAAGAGGATGCGCCATTATGCACGGTATACCACGAGAAAGCTAATTTTTAGCCCGTTCGAATGGTACCAGTGCCATTAAAATCCTTCCCACAGATTTTTAGAAATCAAGTCCCGAAATTTTCGGGACCTGGTTTGCCAATACTGGCCATTATCATTTTCCCGTGTTTGCACGCTGCCCAACACGGCAGCCGCCATTATTAATGTTTACCTCTTTTTAAAGAGGATGCGCCATTATGCACGGTATACCACGAGAAAGCTAATTTTTAGCCCGTTCGAATGGTACCAGTGCCATTAAAATCCTTCCCACAGATTTTTAGAAATCAAGTCCCGAAATTTTCGGGACCTGGTTTGCCAATACTGGCCATTATCATTTTCCCGTGTTTGCACGCTGCCCAACACGGCAGCCGCCATTATTAATGTTTACCTCTTTTTAAAGAGGATGCGCCATTATGCACGGTATACCACGAGAAAGCTAATTTTTAGCCCGTTCGAATGGTACCAGTGCCATTAAAATCCTTCCCACAGATTTTTAGAAATCAAGTCCCGAAATTTTCGGGACCTGGTTTGCCAATACTGGCCATTATCATTTTCCCGTGTTTGCACGCTGCCCAACACGGCAGCCGCCATTATTAATGTTTACCTTTTTTTAAAGAGGATGCGCCATTATGCACGGTATACCACGAGAAAGCTAATTTTTAGCCCGTTCGAATGGTACCAGTGCCATTAAAATCCTTCCCACAGATTTTTAGAAATCAAGTCCCGAAATTTTCGGGACCTGGTTTGCCAATACTGGCCATTATCATTTTCCCGTGTTTGCACGCTGCCCAACACGGCAGCCGCCATTATTAATGTTTACCTCTTTTTTAAAGAGGATGCGCCATTATGCACGGTATACCACGAGAAAGCTAATTTTTAGCCCGTTCGAATGGTACCAGTGCCATTAAAATCCTTCCCACAGATTTTTAGAAATCAAGTCCCGAAATTTTCGGGACCTGGTTTGCCAATACTGGCCATTATCATTTTCCCGTGTTTGCACGCTGCCCAACACGGCAGCCGCCATTATTAATGTTTACCTTTTTTAAAGAGGATGCGCCATTATGCACGGTATACCACGAGAAAGCTAATTTTTAGCCCGTTCGAATGGTACCAGTGCCATTAAAATCCTTCCCACAGATTTTTAGAAATCAAGTCCCGAAATTTTCGGGACCTGGTTTGCCAATACTGGCCATTATCATTTTCCCGTGTTTGCACGCTGCCCAACACGGCAGCCGCCATTATTAATGTTTACCTTTTTTTAAAGAGGATGCGCCATTATGCACGGTATACCACGAAAAAGCTAATTTTTAGCCCGCTCGAATGGTACCAGTGCCATTAAAATCCTTCCCACAGATTTTTAGAAATCAAGTCCCGAAATTTTCGGGACCTGGTTTGCCAATACTGGCCATTATCATTTTCCCGTGTTTGCACGCTGCCCAACACGGCAGCCGCCATTATTAATGTTTACCTTTTTTAAAGAGGATGCGCCATTATGCACGGTATACCACGAGAAAGCTAATTTTTAGCCCGTTCGAATGGTACCAGTGCCATTAAAATCCTTCCCACAGATTTTTAGAAATCAAGTCCCGAAATTTTCGGGACCTGGTTTGCCAATACTGGCCATTATCATTTTCCCGTGTTTGCACGCTGCCCAACACGGCAGCCGCCATTATTAATGTTTACCTTTTTTTAAAGAGGATGCGCCATTATGCACGGTATACCACGAGAAAGCTAATTTTTAGCCCGTTCGAATGGTACCAGTGCCATTAAAATCCTTCCCACAGATTTTTAGAAATCAAGTCCCGAAATTTTCGGGACCTGGTTTGCCAATACTGGCCATTATCATTTTCCCGTGTTTGCACGCTGCCCAACACGGCAGCCGCCATTATTAATGTTTACCTTTTTTTAAAGAGGATGCGCCATTATGCACGGTATACCACGAGAAAGCTAATTTTTAGCCCGTTCGAATGGTACCAGTGCCATTAAAATCCTTCCCACAGATTTTTAGAAATCAAGTCCCGAAATTTTCGGGACCTGGTTTGCCAATACTGGCCATTATCATTTTCCCGTGTTTGCACGCTGCCCAACACGGCAGCCGCCATTATTAATGTTTACCTTTTTTTAAAGAGGATGCGCCATTATGCACGGTATACCACGAGAAAGCTAATTTTTAGCCCGTTCGAATGGTACCAGTGCCATTAAAATCCTTCCCACAGATTTTTAGAAATCAAGTCCCGAAATTTTCGGGACCTGGTTTGCCAATACTGGCCATTATCATTTTCCCGTGTTTGCACGCTGCCCAACACGGCAGCCGCCATTATTAATGTTTACCTTTTTTTAAAGAGGATGCGCCATTATGCACGGTATACCACGAGAAAGCTAATTTTTAGCCCGTTCGAATGGTACCAGTGCCATTAAAATCCTTCCCACAGATTTTTAGAAATCAAGTCCCGAAATTTTCGGGACCTGGTTTGCCAATACTGGCCATTATCATTTTCCCGTGTTTGCACGCTGCCCAACACGGCAGCCGCCATTATTAATGTTTACCTTTTTTTAAAGAGGATGCGCCATTATGCACGGTATACCACGAAAAAGCTAATTTTTAGCCCGCTCGAATGGTACCAGTGCCATTAAAATCCTTCCCACAGATTTTTAGAAATCAAGTCCCGAAATTTTCGGGACCTGGTTTGCCAATACTGGCCATTATCATTTTCCCGTGTTTGCACGCTGCCCAACACGGCAGCCGCCATTATTAATGTTTACCTTTTTTTAAAGAGGATGCGCCATTATGCACGGTATACCACGAGAAAGCTAATTTTTAGCCCGTTCGAATGGTACCAGTGCCATTAAAATCCTTCCCACAGATTTTTAGAAATCAAGTCCCGAAATTTTCGGGACCTGGTTTGCCAATACTGGCCATTATCATTTTCCCGTGTTTGCACGCTGCCCAACACGGCAGCCGCCATTATTAATGTTTACCTTTTTTTAAAGAGGATGCGCCATTATGCACGGTATACCACGAGAAAGCTAATTTTTAGCCCGTTCGAATGGTACCAGTGCCATTAAAATCCTTCCCACAGATTTTTAGAAATCAAGTCCCGAAATTTTCGGGACCTGGTTTGCCAATACTGGCCATTATCATTTTCCCGTGTTTGCACGCTGCCCAACACGGCAGCCGCCATTATTAATGTTTACCTTTTTTTAAAGAGGATGCGCCATTATGCACGGTATACCACGAAAAGCTAATTTTTAGCCCGTTCGAATGGTACCAGTGCCATTAAAATCCTTCCCACAGATTTTTAGAAATCAAGTCCCGAAATTTTCGGGACCTGGTTTGCCAATACTGGCCATTATCATTTTCCCGTGTTTGCACGCTGCCCAACACGGCAGCCGCCATTATTAATGTTTACCTTTTTTTTAAAGAGGATGCGCCATTATGCACGGTATACCACGAGAAAGCTAATTTTTAGCCCGTTCGAATGGTACCAGTGCCATTAAAATCCTTCCCACAGATTTTTAGAAATCAAGTCCCGAAATTTTCGGGACCTGGTTTGCCAATACTGGCCATTATCATTTTCCCGTGTTTGCACGCTGCCCAACACGGCAGCCGCCATTATTAATGTTTACCTTTTTTAAAGAGGATGCGCCATTATGCACGGTATACCACGAGAAAGCTAATTTTTAGCCCGTTCGAATGGTACCAGTGCCATTAAAATCCTTCCCACAGATTTTTAGAAATCAAGTCCCGAAATTTTCGGGACCTGGTTTGCCAATACTGGCCATTATCATTTTCCCGTGTTTGCACGCTGCCCAACACGGCAGCCGCCATTATTAATGTTTACCTTTTTTTAAAGAGGATGCGCCATTATGCACGGTATACCACGAGAAAGCTAATTTTTAGCCCGTTCGAATGGTACCAGTGCCATTAAAATCCTTCCCACAGATTTTTAGAAATCAAGTCCCGAAATTTTCGGGACCTGGTTTGCCAATACTGGCCATTATCATTTTCCCGTGTTTGCACGCTGCCCAACACGGCAGCCGCCATTATTAATGTTTACCTTTTTTTAAAGAGGATGCGCCATTATGCACGGTATACCACGAGAAAGCTAATTTTTAGCCCGTTCGAATGGTACCAGTGCCATTAAAATCCTTCCCACAGATTTTTAGAAATCAAGTCCCGAAATTTTCGGGACCTGGTTTGCCAATACTGGCCATTATCATTTTCCCGTGTTTGCACGCTGCCCAACACGGCAGCCGCCATTATTAATGTTTACCTTTTTTTAAAGAGGATGCGCCATTATGCACGGTATACCACGAGAAAGCTAATTTTTAGCCCGTTCGAATGGTACCAGTGCCATTAAAATCCTTCCCACAGATTTTTAGAAATCAAGTCCCGAAATTTTCGGGACCTGGTTTGCCAATACTGGCCATTATCATTTTCCCGTGTTTGCACGCTGCCCAACACGGCAGCCGCCATTATTAATGTTTACCTTTTTTTAAAGAGGATGCGCCATTATGCACGGTATACCACGAGAAAGCTAATTTTTAGCCCGTTCGAATGGTACCAGTGCCATTAAAATCCTTCCCACAGATTTTTAGAAATCAAGTCCCGAAATTTTCGGGACCTGGTTTGCCAATACTGGCCATTATCATTTTCCCGTGTTTGCACGCTGCCCAACACGGCAGCCGCCATTATTAATGTTTACCTTTTTTTAAAGAGGATGCGCCATTATGCACGGTATACCACGAGAAAGCTAATTTTTAGCCCGTTCGAATGGTACCAGTGCCATTAAAATCCTTCCCACAGATTTTTAGAAATCAAGTCCCGAAATTTTCGGGACCTGGTTTGCCAATACTGGCCATTATCATTTTCCCGTGTTTGCACGCTGCCCAACACGGCAGCCGCCATTATTAATGTTTACCTTTTTTTAAAGAGGATGCGCCATTATGCACGGTATACCACGAGAAAGCTAATTTTTAGCCCGTTCGAATGGTACCAGTGCCATTAAAATCCTTCCCACAGATTTTTAGAAATCAAGTCCCGAAATTTTCGGGACCTGGTTTGCCAATACTGGCCATTATCATTTTCCCGTGTTTGCACGCTGCCCAACACGGCAGCCGCCATTATTAATGTTTACCTTTTTTTAAAGAGGATGCGCCATTATGCACGGTATACCACGAGAAAGCTAATTTTTAGCCCGTTCGAATGGTACCAGTGCCATTAAAATCCTTCCCACAGATTTTTAGAAATCAAGTCCCGAAATTTTCGGGACCTGGTTTGCCAATACTGGCCATTATCATTTTCCCGTGTTTGCACGCTGCCCAACACGGCAGCCGCCATTATTAATGTTTACCTTTTTTTAAAGAGGATGCGCCATTATGCACGGTATACCACGAGAAAGCTAATTTTTAGCCCGTTCGAATGGTACCAGTGCCATTAAAATCCTTCCCACAGATTTTTAGAAATCAAGTCCCGAAATTTTCGGGACCTGGTTTGCCAATACTGGCCATTATCATTTTCCCATGTTTGCACGCTGCCCAACACGGCAGCCGCCATTATTAATGTTTACCTTTTTTTAAAGAGGATGCGCCATTATGCACGGTATACCACGAGAAAGCTAATTTTTAGCCCGTTCGAATGGTACCAGTGCCATTAAAATCCTTCCCCCAGATTTTTAGAAATCAAGTCCCGAAATTTTCGGGACCTGGTTTGCCAATACTGGCCATTATCATTTTCCCGTGTTTGCACGCTGCCCAACACGGCAGCCGCCATTATTAATGTTTACCTTTTTTTAAAGAGGATGCGCCATTATGCACGGTATACCACGAGAAAGTTAATTTTTAGCCCGTTCGAATGGTACCAGTGCCATTAAAATCCTTCACACAGATTTTTAGAAATCAAGTCCCGAAATTTTTTTGGGACCTGGTTTGCCAATACTGGCCATTATCATTTTTCCGTGTTTGCCTGTGTTGTGAAAAGCTAATTTTTTTAAAGAGAGCGCCGTTGGTATCCGAATGGTACCAGTGCCATTAAAATCCTTCACACAGATTTTTAGAAATCAAGTCCCGAAATTTTTTTGGGACCTGGTTTGCCAATACTGGCCATTATCATTTTTCCGTGTTTGCTCGCTGCCCAACACGGCAGCCGCCAATATTAATGTTTACCTTTTTTAAAGAGGATGCGCCATTATGCACGGTATACCACGAGAAAGTTAATTTTTAGCCCGTTCGAATGGTACCAGTGCCATTAAAATCCTTCCCACAGATTTTTAGAAATCAAGTCCCGAAATTTTCGGGACCTGGTTTGCCAATACTGGCCATTATCATTTTCCCGTGTTTGCACGCTGCCCAACACGGCAGCCGCCATTATTAATGTTTACCTTTTTTTAAAGAGGATGCGCCATTATGCACGGTATACAACGAGAAAGCTAATTTTTAGCCCGTTCGAATGGTACCAGTGCCATTAAAATCCTTCCCACAGATTTTTAGAAATCAAGTCCCGAAATTTTCGGGACCTGGTTTGCCAATACTGGCCATTATCATTTTCCCGTGTTTGCACGCTGCCCAACACGGCAGCCGCCATTATTAATGTTTACCTTTTTTTAAAGAGGATGCGCCATTATGCACGGTATACCACGAGAAAGCTAATTTTTAGCCCGTTCGAATGGTACCAGTGCCATTAAAATCCTTCCCACAGATTTTTAGAAATCAAGTCCCGAAATTTTCGGGACCTGGTTTGCCAATACTGGCCATTATCATTTTCCCGTGTTTGCACGCTGCCCAACACGGCAGCCGCCATTATTAATGTTTACCTTTTTTTAAAGAGGATGCGCCATTATGCACGGTATACCACGAGAAAGCTAATTTTTAGCCCGTTCGAATGGTACCAGTGCCATTAAAATCCTTCCCACAGATTTTTAGAAATCAAGTCCCGAAATTTTCGGGACCTGGTTTGCCAATACTGGCCATTATCATTTTCCCGTGTTTGCACGCTGCCCAACACGGCAGCCGCCATTATTAATGTTTACCTTTTTTAAAGAGGATGCGCCATTATGCACGGTATACCACGAGAAAGCTAATTTTTAGCCCGTTCGAATGGTACCAGTGCCATTAAAATCCTTCCCACAGATTTTTAGAAATCAAGTCCCGAAATTTTCGGGACCTGGTTTGCCAATACTGGCCATTATCATTTTCCCGTGTTTGCACGCTGCCCAACACGGCAGCCGCCATTATTAATGTTTACCTTTTTTTAAAGAGGATGCGCCATTATGCACGGTATACCACGAGAAAGCTAATTTTTAGCCCGTTCGAATGGTACCAGTGCCATTAAAATCCTTCCCACAGATTTTTAGAAATCAAGTCCCGAAATTTTCGGGACCTGGTTTGCCAATACTGGCCATTATCATTTTCCCGTGTTTGCACGCTGCCCAACACGGCAGCCGCCATTATTAATGTTTACCTTTTTTTAAAGAGGATGCGCCATTATGCACGGTATACCACGAGAAAGCTAATTTTTAGCCCGTTCGAATGGTACCAGTGCCATTAAAATCCTTCCCACAGATTTTTAGAAATCAAGTCCCGAAATTTTCGGGACCTGGTTTGCCAATACTGGCCATTATCATTTTCCCGTGTTTGCACGCTGCCCAACACGGCAGCCGCCATTATTAATGTTTACCTTTTTTAAAGAGGATGCGCCATTATGCACGGTATACCACGAGAAAGCTAATTTTTAGCCCGTTCGAATGGTACCAGTGCCATTAAAACCCAGTGCCATTAAAATCCTTCCCACAGATTTTTAGAAATCAAGTCCCGAAATTTTCGGGACCTGGTTTGCCAATACTGGCCATTATCATTTTCCCGTGTTTGCACGCTGCCCAACACGGCAGCCGCCATTATTAATGTTTACCTTTTTTTAAAGAGGATGCGCCATTATGCACGGTATACCACGAGAAAGCTAATTTTTAGCCCGTTCGAATGGTACCAGTGCCATTAAAATCCTTCCCACAGATTTTTAGAAATCAAGTCCCGAAATTTTCGGGACCTGGTTTGCCAATACTGGCCATTATCATTTTCCCGTGTTTGCACGCTGCCCAACACGGCAGCCGCCATTATTAATGTTTACCTTTTTTTAAAGAGGATGCGCCATTATGCACGGTATACCACGAGAAAGCTAATTTTTAGCCCGTTCGAATGGTACCAGTGCCATTAAAATCCTTCCCACAGATTTTTAGAAATCAAGTCCCGAAATTTTCGGGACCTGGTTTGCCAATACTGGCCATTATCATTTTCCCGTGTTTGCACGCTGCCCAACACGGCAGCCGCCATTATTAATGTTTACCTTTTTTTAAAGAGGATGCGCCATTATGCACGGTATACCACGAAAAAGCTAATTTTTAGCCCGCTCGAATGGTACCAGTGCCATTAAAATCCTTCCCACAGATTTTTAGAAATCAAGTCCCGAAATTTTCGGGACCTGGTTTGCCAATACTGGCCATTATCATTTTCCCGTGTTTGCACGCTGCCCAACACGGCAGCCGCCATTATTAATGTTTACCTTTTTTAAAGAGGATGCGCCATTATGCACGGTATACCACGAGAAAGCTAATTTTTAGCCCGTTCGAATGGTACCAGTGCCATTAAAATCCTTCCCACAGATTTTTAGAAATCAAGTCCCGAAATTTTCGGGACCTGGTTTGCCAATACTGGCCATTATCATTTTCCCGTGTTTGCACGCTGCCCAACACGGCAGCCGCCATTATTAATGTTTACCTTTTTTTAAAGAGGATGCGCCATTATGCACGGTATACCACGAGAAAGCTAATTTTTAGCCCGTTCGAATGGTACCAGTGCCATTAAAATCCTTCCCACAGATTTTTAGAAATCAAGTCCCGAAATTTTCGGGACCTGGTTTGCCAATACTGGCCATTATCATTTTCCCGTGTTTGCACGCTGCCCAACACGGCAGCCGCCATTATTAATGTTTACCTTTTTTTAAAGAGGATGCGCCATTATGCACGGTATACCACGAGAAAGCTAATTTTTAGCCCGTTCGAATGGTACCAGTGCCATTAAAATCCTTCCCACAGATTTTTAGAAATCAAGTCCCGAAATTTTCGGGACCTGGTTTGCCAATACTGGCCATTATCATTTTCCCGTGTTTGCACGCTGCCCAACACGGCAGCCGCCATTATTAATGTTTACCTTTTTTTAAAGAGGATGCGCCATTATGCACGGTATACCACGAGAAAGCTAATTTTTAGCCCGTTCGAATGGTACCAGTGCCATTAAAATCCTTCCCACAGATTTTTAGAAATCAAGTCCCGAAATTTTCGGGACCTGGTTTGCCAATACTGGCCATTATCATTTTCCCGTGTTTGCACGCTGCCCAACACGGCAGCCGCCATTATTAATGTTTACCTTTTTTTAAAGAGGATGCGCCATTATGCACGGTATACCACGAGAAAGCTAATTTTTAGCCCGTTCGAATGGTACCAGTGCCATTAAAATCCTTCCCACAGATTTTTAGAAATCAAGTCCCGAAATTTTCGGGACCTGGTTTGCCAATACTGGCCATTATCATTTTCCCGTGTTTGCACGCTGCCCAACACGGCAGCCGCCATTATTAATGTTTACCTTTTTTTAAAGAGGATGCGCCATTATGCACGGTATACCACGAGAAAGCTAATTTTTAGCCCGTTCGAATGGTACCAGTGCCATTAAAATCCTTCCCACAGATTTTTAGAAATCAAGTCCCGAAATTTTCGGGACCTGGTTTGCCAATACTGGCCATTATCATTTTCCCGTGTTTGCACGCTGCCCAACACGGCAGCCGCCATTATTAATGTTTACCTTTTTTTAAAGAGGATGCGCCATTATGCACGGTATACCACGAGAAAGCTAATTTTTAGCCCGTTCGAATGGTACCAGTGCCATTAAAATCCTTCCCACAGATTTTTAGAAATCAAGTCCCGAAATTTTCGGGACCTGGTTTGCCAATACTGGCCATTATCATTTTCCCGTGTTTGCACGCTGCCCAACACGGCAGCCGCCATTATTAATGTTTACCTTTTTTTAAAGAGGATGCGCCATTATGCACGGTATACCACGAGAAAGCTAATTTTTAGCCCGTTCGAATGGTACCAGTGCCATTAAAATCCTTCCCACAGATTTTTAGAAATCAAGTCCCGAAATTTTCGGGACCTGGTTTGCCAATACTGGCCATTATCATTTTCCCGTGTTTGCACGCTGCCCAACACGGCAGCCGCCATTATTAATGTTTACCTTTTTTTTAAAGAGGATGCGCCATTATGCACGGTATACCACGAGAAAGCTAATTTTTAGCCCGTTCGAATGGTACCAGTGCCATTAAAATCCTTCCCACAGATTTTTAGAAATCAAGTCCCGAAATTTTCGGGACCTGGTTTGCCAATACTGGCCATTATCATTTTCCCGTGTTTGCACGCTGCCCAACACGGCAGCCGCCATTATTAATGTTTACCTTTTTTTAAAGAGGATGCGCCATTATGCACGGTATACCACGAGAAAGTTAATTTTTAGCCCGTTCGAATGGTACCAGTGCCATTAAAATCCTTCCCACAGATTTTTAGAAATCAAGTCCCGAAATTTTCGGGACCTGGTTTGCCAATACTGGCCATTATCATTTTCCCGTGTTTGCACGCTGCCCAACACGGCAGCCGCCATTATTAATGTTTACCTTTTTTAAAGAGGATGCGCCATTATGCACGGTATACCACGAGAAAGCTAATTTTTAGCCCGTTCGAATGGTACCAGTGCCATTAAAATCCTTCCCACAGATTTTTAGAAATCAAGTCCCGAAATTTTCGGGACCTGGTTTGCCAATACTGGCCATTATCATTTTCCCGTGTTTGCACGCTGCCCAACACGGCAGCCGCCATTATTAATGTTTACCTTTTTTTAAAGAGGATGCGCCATTATGCACGGTATACCACGAGAAAGCTAATTTTTAGCCCGTTCGAATGGTACCAGTGCCATTAAAATCCTTCCCACAGATTTTTAGAAATCAAGTCCCGAAATTTTCGGGACCTGGTTTGCCAATACTGGCCATTATCATTTTCCCGTGTTTGCACGCTGCCCAACACGGCAGCCGCCATTATTAATGTTTACCTTTTTTTAAAGAGGATGCGCCATTATGCACGGTATACCACGAGAAAGCTAATTTTTAGCCCGTTCGAATGGTACCAGTGCCATTAAAATCCTTCCCACAGATTTTTAGAAATCAAGTCCCGAAATTTTCGGGACCTGGTTTGCCAATACTGGCCATTATCATTTTCCCGTGTTTGCACGCTGCCCAACACGGCAGCCGCCATTATTAATGTTTACCTTTTTTTAAAGAGGATGCGCCATTATGCACGGTATACCACGAGAAAGCTAATTTTTAGCCCGTTCGAATGGTACCAGTGCCATTAAAATCCTTCCCACAGATTTTTAGAAATCAAGTCCCGAAATTTTCGGGACCTGGTTTGCCAATACTGGCCATTATCATTTTCCCGTGTTTGCACGCTGCCCAACACGGCAGCCGCCATTATTAATGTTTACCTTTTTTTAAAGAGGATGCGCCATTATGCACGGTATACCACGAGAAAGCTAATTTTTAGCCCGTTCGAATGGTACCAGTGCCATTAAAATCCTTCCCACAGATTTTTAGAAATCAAGTCCCGAAATTTTCGGGACCTGGTTTGCCAATACTGGCCATTATCATTTTCCCGTGTTTGCACGCTGCCCAACACGGCAGCCGCCATTATTAATGTTTACCTTTTTTTAAAGAGGATGCGCCATTATGCACGGTATACCACGAGAAAGCTAATTTTTAGCCCGTTCGAATGGTACCAGTGCCATTAAAATCCTTCCCACAGATTTTTAGAAATCAAGTCCCGAAATTTTCGGGACCTGGTTTGCCAATACTGGCCATTATCATTTTCCCGTGTTTGCACGCTGCCCAACACGGCAGCCGCCATTATTAATGTTTACCTTTTTTAAAGAGGATGCGCCATTATGCACGGTATACCACGAAAAAGCTAATTTTTAGCCCGTTCGAATGGTACCAGTGCCATTAAAATCCTTCCCACAGATTTTTAGAAATCAAGTCCCGAAATTTTCG
This sequence comes from Drosophila parabipectinata, assembly GCA_018153455.1. Taxonomy (NCBI): domain Eukaryota; kingdom Metazoa; phylum Arthropoda; class Insecta; order Diptera; family Drosophilidae; genus Drosophila; species Drosophila parabipectinata. The sequence continues at coordinate 1,972,224 of JAECYA010000310.1, read as the reverse complement.
GGACCTGGTTTGCCAATACTGGCCATTATCATTTTCCCGTGTTTGCACGCTGCCCAACACGGCAGCCGCCATTATTAATGTTTACCTTTTTTTAAAGAGGATGCGCCATTATGCACGGTATACCACGAGAAAGCTCATTTTTAGCCCGCTCGAATGGTACCAGTGCCATTAAAATCCTTCTAAGCTAATTTTTAGCCCGTTCGAATGGTACCAGTGCCATTAAAATCCTTCCCACAGATTTTTAGAAATCAAGTCCCGAAATTTTCGGGACCTGGTTTGCCAATACTGGCCATTATCATTTTCCCGTGTTTGCACGCTGCCCAACACGGCAGCCGCCATTATTAATGTTTACCTTTTTTTAAAGAGGATGCGCCATTATGCACGGTATACCACGAGAAAGCTCATTTTTAGCCCGTTCGAATGGTACCAGTGCCATTAAAATCCTTCCCACAGATTTTTAGAAATCAAGTCCCGAAATTTTCGGGACCTGGTTTGCCAATACTGGCCATTATCATTTTCCCGTGTTTGCACGCTGCCCAACACGGCAGCCGCCATTATTAATGTTTACCTTTTTTTAAAGAGGATGCGCCATTATGCACGGTATACCACGAGAAAGCTAATTTTTAGCCCGTTCGAATGGTACCAGTGCCATTAAAATCCTTCCCACAGATTTTTAGAAATCAAGTCCCGAAATTTTCGGGACCTGGTTTGCCAATACTGGCCATTATCATTTTCCCGTGTTTGCACGCTGCCCAACACGGCAGCCGCCATTATTAATGTTTACCTTTTTTAAAGAGGATGCGCCATTATGCACGGTATACCACGAAAAAGCTAATTTTTAGCCCAGTTCGAATGGTACCAGTGCCATTAAAATCCTTCCCACAGATTTTTAGAAATCAAGTCCCGAAATTTTCGGGACCTGGTTTGCCAATACTGGCCATTATCATTTTCCCGTGTTTGCACGCTGCCCAACACGGCAGCCGCCATTATTAATGTTTACCTTTTTTAAAGAGGATGCGCCATTATGCACGGTATACCACGAGAAAGCTAATTTTTAGCCCGTTCGAATGGTACCAGTGCCATTAAAATCCTTCCCACAGATTTTTAGAAATCAAGTCCCGAAATTTTCGGGACCTGGTTTGCCAATACTGGCCATTATCATTTTCCCGTGTTTGCACGCTGCCCAACACGGCAGCCGCCATTATTAATGTTTACCTTTTTTTAAAGAGGATGCGCCATTATGCACGGTATACCACGAGAAAGCTAATTTTTAGCCCGTTCGAATGGTACCAGTGCCATTAAAATCCTTCCCACAGATTTTTAGAAATCAAGTCCCGAAATTTTCGGGACCTGGTTTGCCAATACTGGCCATTATCATTTTCCCGTGTTTGCACGCTGCCCAACACGGCAGCCGCCATTATTAATGTTTACCTTTTTTAAAGAGGATGCGCCATTATGCACGGTATACCACGAGAAAGCTAATTTTTAGCCCGTTCGAATGGTACCAGTGCCATTAAAATCCTTCCCACAGATTTTTAGAAATCAAGTCCCGAAATTTTCGGGACCTGGTTTGCCAATACTGGCCATTATCATTTTCCCGTGTTTGCACGCTGCCCAACACGGCAGCCGCCATTATTAATGTTTACCTTTTTTTAAAGAGGATGCGCCATTATGCACGGTATACCACGAGAAAGCTATTATGCTATGGTATGCTTAAAACCTCAAGTTTTTTAATCGAATGGTACCAGTGCCATTAAAATCCTTCCCACAGATTTTTAGAAATCAAGTCCCGAAATTTTCGGGACCTGGTTTGCCAATACTGGCCATTATCATTTTCCCGTGTTTGCACGCTGCCCAACACGGCAGCCGCCATTATTAATGTTTACCTTTTTTTAAAGAGGATGCGCCATTATGCACGGTATACCACGAGAAAGCTAATTTTTAGCCCGTTCGAATGGTACCAGTGCCATTAAAATCCTTCCCACAGATTTTTAGAAATCAAGTCCCGAAATTTTTCGGGACCTGGTTTGCCAATACTGGCCATTATCATTTTCCCGTGTTTGCACGCTGCCCAACACGGCAGCCGCCATTATTAATGTTTACCTTTTTTAAAGAGGATGCGCCATTATGCACGGTATACCACGAGAAAGCTAATTTTTAGCCCGTTCGAATGGTACCAGTGCCATTAAAATCCTTCCCACAGATTTTTAGAAATCAAGTCCCGAAATTTTCGGGACCTGGTTTGCCAATACTGGCCATTATCATTTTCCCGTGTTTGCACGCTGCCCAACACGGCAGCCGCCATTATTAATGTTTACCTTTTTTTAAAGAGGATGCGCCATTATGCACTCCCATTGCACGGTATACCACGAGAAAGCTAATTTTTAGCCCGTTCGAATGGTACCAGTGCCATTAAAATCCTTCCCACAGATTTTTAGAAATCAAGTCCCGAAATTTTCGGGACCTGGTTTGCCAATACTGGCCATTATCATTTTCCCGTGTTTGCACGCTGCCCAACACGGCAGCCGCCATTATTAATGTTTACCTTTTTTTAAAGAGGATGCGCCATTATGCACGGTATACCACGAGAAAGCTAATTTTTAGCCCGTTCGAATGGTACCAGTGCCATTAAAATCCTTCCCACAGATTTTTAGAAATCAAGTCCCGAAATTTTTCTGGGACCTGGTTTGCCAATACTGGCCATTATCATTTTCCCGTGTTTGCACGCTGCCCAACACGGCAGCCGCCATTATTAATGTTTACCTTTTTTTAAAGAGGATGCGCCATTATGCACGGTATACCACGAGAAAGCTAATTTTTAGCCCGTTCGAATGGTACCAGTGCCATTAAAATCCTTCCCACAGATTTTTAGAAATCAAGTCCCGAAATTTTCGGGACCTGGTTTGCCAATACTGGCCATTATCATTTTCCCGTGTTTGCACGCTGCCCAACACGGCAGCCGCCATTATTAATGTTTACCTCTTTTTAAAGAGGATGCGCCATTATGCACGGTATACCACGAGAAAGTTAATTTTTAGCCCGTTCGAATGGTACCAGTGCCATTAAAATCCTTTCCACAGATTTTTAGAAATCAAGTCCCGAAATTTTCGGGACCTGGTTTGCCAATACTGGCCATTATCATTTTCCCATGTTTGCACGCTGCCCAACACGGCAGCCGCCATTATTAATGTTTACCTTTTTTAAAGAGGATGCGCCATTATGCACGGTATACCACGAGAAAGTTAATTTTTAGCCCGTTCGAATGGTACCAGTGCCATTAAAATCCTTTCCACAGATTTTTAGAAATCAAGTCCCGAAGTTTTCGGGACCTGGTTTGCCAATACTGGCCATTATCATTTTCACATGTTTGCACGCTGCCCAACACGGCAGCCGCCACAATGAATGTTTACCTTTTTTTAAAGAGGATGCGCCATTATGCACGGTATACCACGAGAAAGCTCTTTTTTAGCCCGTTCGAATGGTACCAGTGCCATTAAAATCCTTCCCACAGATTTTTAGAAATCAAGTCCCAAAGTTTTCGGGACCTGGTTTGCCAATACTGGCCATTATCATTTTCACGTGTTTGCACGCTGCCCAACACGGCAGCCGCCATTATTAATGTTTACCTTTTTTTAAAGAGGATGCGCCATTATGCACGGTATACCACGAGAAAGCTCATTTTTAGCCCGCTCGAATGGTACCAGTGCCATTAAAATCCTTCTAAGCTAATTTTTAGCACGTTCGAATGGTACCAGTGCCATTAAAATCCTTCCCACAGATTTTTAGAAATCAAGTCCCGAAATTTTCGGGACCTGGTTTGCCAATACTGGCCATTATCATTTTCCCGTGTTTGCACGCTGCCCAACACGGCAGCCGCCATTATTAATGTTTACCTTTTTTTAAAGAGGATGCGCCATTATGCACGGTATACCACGAGAAAGCTAATTTTTAGCCCGTTCGAATGGTACCAGTGCCATTAAAATCCTTCCCACAGATTTTTAGAAATCAAGTCCCGAAAGTTTTCGGGACCTGGTTTGCCAATACTGGCCATTATCATTTTCCCGTGTTTGCACGCTGCCCAACACGGCAGCCGCCATTATTAATGTTTACCTTTTTTTAAAGAGGATGCGCCATTATGCACGGTATACCACGAGAAAGCTAATTTTTAGCACGTTCGAATGGTACCAGTGCCATTAAAATCCTTCCCACAGATTTTTAGAAATCAAGTCCCGAAATTTTCGGGACCTGGTTTGCCAATACTGGCCATTATCATTTTCCCGTGTTTGCACGCTGCCCAACACGGCAGCCGCCATTATTAATGTTTACCTTTTTTTAAAGAGGATGCGCCATTATGCACGGTATACCACGAGAAAGCTAATTTTTAAAACCTTAGCCCGTTCGAATGGTACCAGTGCCATTAAAATCCTTCCCACAGATTTTTAGAAATCAAGTCCCGAAATTTTCGGGACCTGGTTTGCCAATACTGGCCATTATCATTTTCCCGTGTTTGCACGCTGCCCAACACGGCAGCCGCCATTATTAATGTTTACCTTTTTTAAAGAGGATGCGCCATTATGCACGGTATACCACGAGAAAGCTAATTTTTAGCCCGTTCGAATGGTACCAGTGCCATTAAAATCCTTCCCACAGATTTTTAGAAATCAAGTCCCAAAGTTTTCGGGACCTGGTTTGCCAATACTGGCCATTATCATTTTCACGTGTTTGCACGCTGCCCAACACGGCAGCCGCCATTATGAATGTTTACCTTTTTTTAAAGAGGATGCGCCATTATGCACGGTATACCACGAGAAAGCTAATTTTTAGCCCGTTCGAATGGTACCAGTGCCATTAAAATCCTTCCCACAGATTTTTAGAAATCAAGTCCCGAAATTTTCGGGACCTGGTTTGCCAATACTGGCCATTATCATTTTCCCGTGTTTGCACGCTGCCCAACACGGCAGCCGCCATTATTAATGTTTACCTTTTTTAAAGAGGATGCGCCATTATGCACGGTATACCACGAAAAAGCTAATTTTTAGCCCGCTCGAATGGTACCAGTGCCATTAAAATCCTTCCCACAGATTTTTAGAAATCAAGTCCCGAAATTTTCGGGACCTGGTTTGCCAATACTGGCCATTATCATTTTCTTGTGTTTGCCTGTGTTGTGAAAGCTAATTTTTTTAAAGGGTGCCCATTATGCACGGTTCGAAAATTTTTTTAATGGCACCAGTGCCATTAAAATCCTTCCCACAGATTTTTAGAAATCAAGTCCCGAAATTTTCGGGACCTGGTTTGCCAATACTGGCCATTATCATTTTCCCGTGTTTGCACGCTGCCCAACACGGCAGCCGCCATTATTAATGTTTACCTTTTTTTAAAGAGGATGCGCCATTATGCACGGTATACCACGAGAAAGTTAATTTTTAGCCCGTTCGAATGGTACCAGTGCCATTAAAATCCTTCCCACAGATTTTTAGAAATCAAGTCCCGAAATTTTCGGGACCTGGTTTGCCAATACTGGCCATTATCATTTTCACGTGTTTGCACGCTGCCCAACACGGCAGCCGCCATTATTAATGTTTACCTCTTTTTAAAGAGGATGCGCCATTATGCACGGTATACCACGAGAAAGCTAATTTTTAGCCCGTTCGAATGGCACCAGTGCCATTAAAATCCTTCCCACAGATTTTTAGAAATCAAGTCCCGAAATTTTCGGGACCTGGTTTGCCAATACTGGCCATTATCATTTTCCCGTGTTTGCACGCTGCCCAACACGGCAGCCGCCATTATTAATGTTTACCTTTTTTTAAAGAGGATGCGCCATTATGCACGGTATACCACGAGAAAGCTAATTTTTAGCCCGTTCGAATGGTACCAGTGCCATTAAAATCCTTCCCACAGATTTTTAGAAATCAAGTCCCGAAAGTTTTCGGGACCTGGTTTGCCAATACTGGCCATTATCATTTTCCCGTGTTTGCACGCTGCCCAACACGGCAGCCGCCATTATTAATGTTTACCTTTTTTTAAGAGGATGCGCCATTATGCACGGTATACCACGAGAAAGCTAATTTTTAGCCCGTTCGAATGGTACCAGTGCCATTAAAATCCTTCCCACAGATTTTTAGAAATCAAGTCCCGAAATTTTCGGGACCTGGTTTGCCAATACTGGCCATTATCATTTTCCCGTGTTTGCACGCTGCCCAACACGGCAGCCGCCATTATTAATGTTTACCTTTTTTAAAGAGGATGCGCCATTATGCACGGTATACCACGAGAAAGCTAATTTTTAGCCCGTTCGAATGGTACCAGTGCCATTAAAATCCTTCCCACAGATTTTTAGAAATCAAGTCCCGAAATTTTCGGGACCTGGTTTGCCAATACTGGCCATTATCATTTTCCCGTGTTTGCACGCTGCCCAACACGGCAGCCGCCATTATTAATGTTTACCTTTTTTAAAGAGGATGCGCCATTATGCACGGTATACCACGAGAAAGCTAATTTTTAGCCCGTTCGAATGGTACCAGTGCCATTAAAATCCTTCCCACAGATTTTTAGAAATCAAGTCCCAAAATTTTCGGGACCTGGTTTGCCAATACTGGCCATTATCATTTTCACGTGTTTGCACGCTGCCCAACACGGCAGCCGCCATTATTAATGTTTACCTTTTTTAAAGAGGATGCGCCATTATGCACGGTATACCACGAGAAAGCTAATTTTTAGCCCGTTCGAATGGTACCAGTGCCATTAAAATCCTTCCCACAGATTTTTAGAAATCAAGTCCCGAAAGTTTTCGGGACCTGGTTTGCCAATACTGGCCATTATCATTTTCCCGTGTTTGCACGCTGCCCAACACGGCAGCCGCCATTATTAATGTTTACCTTTTTTAAAGAGGATGCGCCATTATGCACGGTATACCACGAGAAAGCTAATTTTTAGCCCGTTCGAATGGTACCAGTGCCATTAAAATCCTTCCCACAGATTTTTAGAAATCAAGTCCCGAAATTTTCGGGACCTGGTTTGCCAATACTGGCCATTATCATTTTCCCGTGTTTGCACGCTGCCCAACACGGCAGCCGCCATTATTAATGTTTACCTTTTTTTAAAGAGGATGCGCCATTATGCACGGTATACCACGAGAAAGCTAATTTTTAGCCCGTTCGAATGGTACCAGTGCCATTAAAATCCTTCCCACAGATTTTTAGAAATCAAGTCCCGAAATTTTCGGGACCTGGTTTGCCAATACTGGCCATTATCATTTTCCCGTGTTTGCACGCTGCCCAACACGGCAGCCGCCATTATTAATGTTTACCTTTTTTTAAAGAGGATGCGCCATTATGCACGGTATACCACGAGAAAGCTAATTTTTAGCCCGTTCGAATGGTACCAGTGCCATTAAAATCCTTCCCACAGATTTTTAGAAATCAAGTCCCAAAGTTTTCGGGACCTGGTTTGCCAATACTGGCCATTATCATTTTCCCGTGTTTGCACGCTGCCCAACACGGCAGCCGCCATTATTAATGTTTACCTTTTTTTAAAGAGGATGCGCCATTATGCACGGTATACCACGAGAAAGCTCAATTTTTAGCCCGTTCGAATGGTACCAGTGCCATTAAAATCCTTCCCACAGATTTTTAGAAATCAAGTCCCAAAATTTTCGGGACCTGGTTTGCCAATACTGGCCATTATCATTTTCACGTGTTTGCACGCTGCCCAACACGGCAGCCGCCATTATTAATGTTTACCTTTTTTAAAGAGGATGCGCCATTATGCACGGTATACCACGAGAAAGCTAATTTTTAGCCCGTTCGAATGGTACCAGTGCCATTAAAATCCTTCCCACAGATTTTTAGAAATCAAGTCCCAAAATTTTCGGGACCTGGTTTGCCAATACTGGCCATTATCATTTTCCGTGTTTGCACGCTGCCCAACACGGCAGCCGCCATTATTAATGTTTACCTTTTTTAAAAGAGGATGCGCCATTATGCACGGTATACCACGAGAAAGCTCATTTTTAGCCCGCTCGAATGGTACCAGTGCCATTAAAATCCTTCTAAGCTAATTTTTAGCCGTTCGAATGGTACCAGTGCCATTAAAATCCTTCCCACAGATTTTTAGAAATCAAGTCCCGAAATTTTCGGGACCTGGTTTGCCAATACTGGCCATTATCATTTTCCCGTGTTTGCACGCTGCCCAACACGGCAGCCGCCATTATTAATGTTTACCTTTTTTTAAAGAGGATGCGCCATTATGCACGGTATACCACGAGAAAGCTAATTTTTAGCCCGTTCGAATGGTACCAGTGCCATTAAAATCCTTCCCACAGATTTTTAGAAATCAAGTCCCGAAATTTTCGGGACCTGGTTTGCCAATACTGGCCATTATCATTTTCCCGTGTTTGCACGCTGCCCAACACGGCAGCCGCCATTATTAATGTTTACCTTTTTTAAAGAGGATGCGCCATTATGCACGGTATACCACGAGAAAGCTAATTTTTAGCCCGTTCGAATGGTACCAGTGCCATTAAAATCCTTCCCACAGATTTTTAGAAATCAAGTCCCGAAATTTTCGGGACCTGGTTTGCCAATACTGGCCATTATCATTTTCCCGTGTTTGCACGCTGCCCAACACGGCAGCCGCCATTATTAATGTTTACCTTTTTTAAAGAGGATGCGCCATTATGCACGGTATACCACGAGAAAGCTAATTTTTAGCCCGTTCGAATGGTACCAGTGCCATTAAAATCCTTCCCACAGATTTTTAGAAATCAAGTCCCGAAAGTTTTCGGGACCTGGTTTGCCAATACTGGCCATTATCATTTTCCCGTGTTTGCACGCTGCCCAACACGGCAGCCGCCATTATTAATGTTTACCTTTTTTAAAGAGGATGCGCCATTATGCACGGTATACCACGAGAAAGCTCATTTTTAGCCCGTTCGAATGGTACCAGTGCCATTAAAATCCTTCAATAATTTTACACGGAATGTACCAGTGCCATTAAAATCTCCCACAGATTTTTAGAAATCAAGTCCCGAAATTTTCGGGACCTGGTTTGCCAATACTGGCCATTATCATTTTCCCGTGTTTGCACGCTGCCCAACACGGCAGCCGCCATTATTAATGTTTACCTTTTTTTAAAGAGGATGCGCCATTATGCACGGTATACCACGAGAAAGCTAATTTTTAGCCCGTTCGAATGGTACCAGTGCCATTAAAATCCTTCCCACAGATTTTTAGAAATCAAGTCCCGAAATTTTCGGGACCTGGTTTGCCAATACTGGCCATTATCATTTTCACGTGTTTGCACGCTGCCCAACACGGCAGCCGCCATTATTAATGTTTACCTTTTTTTAAGAGGATGCGCCATTATGCACGGTATACCACGAGAAAGCTAATTTTTAGCCCGTTCGAATGGTACCAGTGCCATTAAAATCCTTCCCACAGATTTTTAGAAATCAAGTCCCGAAATTTTCGGGACCTGGTTTGCCAATACTGGCCATTATCATTTTCCCGTGTTTGCACGCTGCCCAACACGGCAGCCGCCATTATTAATGTTTACCTTTTTTTAAAGAGGATGCGCCATTATGCACGGTATACCACGAGAAAGCTCATTTTTAGCCCGTTCGAATGGTACCAGTGCCATTAAAATCCTTCCCACAGATTTTTAGAAATCAAGTCCCGAAATTTTCGGGACCTGGTTTGCCAATACTGGCCATTATCATTTTCACGTGTTTGCACGCTGCCCAACACGGCAGCCGCCATTATTAATGTTTACCTTTTTTAAAGAGGATGCGCCATTATGCACGGTATACCACGAGAAAGCTAATTTTTAGCCCGTTCGAATGGTACCAGTGCCATTAAAATCCTTCCCACAGATTTTTAGAAATCAAGTCCCAAAGTTTTCGGGACCTGGTTTGCCAATACTGGCCATTATCATTTTCACGTGTTTGCACGCTGCCCAACACGGCAGCCGCCATTATTAATGTTTACCTTTTTTTAAAGAGGATGCGCCATTATGCACGGTATACCACGAGAAAGCTCTTTTTTAGCCCGTTCGAATGGTACCAGTGCCATTAAAATCCTTCCCACAGATTTTTAGAAATCAAGTCCCAAAGTTTTCGGGACCTGGTTTGCCAATAATGGCCATTATCATTTTCACGTGTTTGCACGCTGCCCAACACGGCAGCCGCCATTATTAATGTTTACCTTTTTTTAAAGAGGATGCGCCATTATGCACGGTATACCACGAGAAAGCTCATTTTTAGCCCGCTCGAATGGTACCAGTGCCATTAAAATCCTTCTAAGCTAATTTTTAGCACGTTCGAATGGTACCAGTGCCATTAAAATCCTTCCCACAGATTTTTAGAAATCAAGTCCCGAAATTTTCGGGACCTGGTTTGCCAATACTGGCCATTATCATTTTCCCGTGTTTGCACGCTGCCCAACACGGCAGCCGCCATTATTAATGTTTACCTTTTTTAAAGAGGATGCGCCATTATGCACGGTATACCACGAGAAAGCTCATTTTTAGCCCGTTCGAATGGTACCAGTGCCATTAAAATCCTTCCCACAGATTTTTAGAAATCAAGTCCCGAAATTTTCGGGACCTGGTTTGCCAATACTGGCCATTATCATTTTCACGTGTTTGCACGCTGCCCAACACGGCAGCCGCCATTATTAATGTTTACCTTTTTTTAAAGAGGATGCGCCATTATGCACGGTATACCACGAGAAAGCTAATTTTTAGCCCGTTCGAATGGTACCAGTGCCATTAAAATCCTTCCCACAGATTTTTAGAAATCAAGTCCCGAAAGTTTTCGGGACCTGGTTTGCCAATACTGGCCATTATCATTTTCCCGTGTTTGCACGCTGCCCAACACGGCAGCCGCCATTATTAATGTTTACCTTTTTTTAAAGAGGATGCGCCATTATGCACGGTATACCACGAGAAAGCTAATTTTTAGCCCGTTCGAATGGTACCAGTGCCATTAAAATCCTTCCCACAGATTTTTAGAAATCAAGTCCCGAAATTTTCGGGACCTGGTTTGCCAATACTGGCCATTATCATTTTCCCGTGTTTGCCTGTGTTGTGAAAGCAATAATTTTCTTTTTTAAAGAGGATGCGTTCGAATGGTACCAGTGCCATTAAAATCCTTCCCACAGATTTTTAGAAATCAAGTCCCGAAATTTTCGGGACCTGGTTTGCCAATACTGGCCATTATCATTTTCCCGTGTTTGCACGCTGCCCAACACGGCAGCCGCCATTATTAATGTTTACCTTTTTTTAAAGAGGATGCGCCATTATGCACGGTATACCACGAGAAAGCTAATTTTTAGCCCGTTCGAATGGTACCAGTGCCATTAAAATCCTTCCCACAGATTTTTAGAAATCAAGTCCCAAAGTTTTCGGGACCTGGTTTGCCAATACTGGCCATTATCATTTTCACGTGTTTGCACGCTGCCCAACACGGCAGCCGCCATTATTAATGTTTACCTTTTTTTAAAGAGGATGCGCCATTATGCACGGTATACCACGAGAAAGCTAATTTTTAGCCCGTTCGAATGGTACCAGTGCCATTAAAATCCTTCCCACAGATTTTTAGAAATCAAGTCCCGAAAGTTTTCGGGACCTGGTTTGCCAATACTGGCCATTATCATTTTCACGTGTTTGCACGCTGCCCAACACGGCAGCCGCCATTATTAATGTTTACCTTTTTTTAAAGAGGATGCGCCATTATGCACGGTATACCACGAGAAAGCTAATTTTTAGCCCGTTCGAATGGTACCAGTGCCATTAAAATCCTTCCCACAGATTTTTAGAAATCAAGTCCCGAAATTTTCGGGACCTGGTTTGCCAATACTGGCCATTATCATTTTCCCGTGTTTGCACGCTGCCCAACACGGCAGCCGCCATTATTAATGTTTACCTTTTTTTAAAGAGGATGCGCCATTATGCACGGTATACCACGAGAAAGCTAATTTTTAGCCCGTTCGAATGGTACCAGTGCCATTTTTAGAAATCAAGTCCCAAAGTTTTCGGGACCTGGTTTGCCAATACTGGCCATTATCATTTTCACGTGTTTGCACGCTGCCCAACACGGCAGCCGCCATTATTAATGTTTACCTTTTTTTAAAGAGGATGCGCCATTATGCACGGTATACCACGAGAAAGCTAATTTTTTAGCCCGTTCGAATGGTACCAGTGCCATTAAAATCCTTCCCACAGATTTTTAGAAATCAAGTCCCAAAGTTTTCGGGACCTGGTTTGCCAATACTGGCCATTATCATTTTCACGTGTTTGCACGCTGCCCAACACGGCAGCCGCCATTATTAATGTTTACCTTTTTTTAAAGAGGATGCGCCATTATGCACGGTATACCACGAGAAAGCTAATTTTTAGCCCGTTCGAATGGTACCAGTGCCATTAAAATCCTTCCCACAGATTTTTAGAAATCAAGTCCCGAAATTTTCGGGACCTGGTTTGCCAATACTGGCCATTATCATTTTCCCGTGTTTGCACGCTGCCCAACACGGCAGCCGCCATTATTAATGTTTACCTTTTTTAAAGAGGATGCGCCATTATGCACGGTATACCACGAGAAAGCTCATTTTTAGCCCGTTCGAATGGTACCAGTGCCATTAAAATCCTTCCCACAGATTTTTAGAAATCAAGTCCCAAAGTTTTCGGGACCTGGTTTGCCAATACTGGCCATTATCATTTTCACGTGTTTGCACGCTGCCCAACACGGCAGCCGCCATTATTAATGTTTACCTTTTTTAAAGAGGATGCGCCATTATGCACGGTATACCACGAGAAAGCTAATTTTTAGCCCGTTCGAATGGTACCAGTGCCATTAAAATCCTTCCCACAGATTTTTAGAAATCAAGTCCCGAAATTTTCGGGACCTGGTTTGCCAATACTGGCCATTATCATTTTCCGTGTTTGCACGCTGCCCAACACGGCAGCCGCCATTATTAATGTTTACCTTTTTTTAAAGAGGATGCGCCATTATGCACGGTATACCACGAGAAAGCTAATTTTTAGCCCGTTCGAATGGTACCAGTGCCATTAAAATCCTTCCCACAGATTTTTAGAAATCAAGTCCCGAAATTTTCGGGACCTGGTTTGCCAATACTGGCCATTATCATTTTCCCGTGTTTGCACGCTGCCCAACACGGCAGCCGCCATTATTAATGTTTACCTTTTTTAAAGAGGATGCGCCATTATGCACGGTATACCACGAGAAAGCTAATTTTTAGCCCGTTCGAATGGTACCAGTGCCATTAAAATCCTTCCCACAGATTTTTAGAAATCAAGTCCCGAAATTTTCGGGACCTGGTTTGCCAATACTGGCCATTATCATTTTCCCGTGTTTGCACGCTGCCCAACACGGCAGCCGCCATTATTAATGTTTACCTTTTTTTAAAGAGGATGCGCCATTATGCACGGTATACCACGAGAAAGCTAATTTTTAGCCCGTTCGAATGGTACCAGTGCCATTAAAATCCTTCCCACAGATTTTTAGAAATCAAGTCCCAAAGTTTTCGGGACCTGGTTTGCCAATACTGGCCATTATCATTTTCACGTGTTTGCACGCTGCCCAACACGGCAGCCGCCACAATGAATGTTTTTTTTTTTTTAAAGAGGATGCGCCATTATGCACGGTATACCACGAGAAAGTTAATTTTTAGCCCGTTCGAATGGTACCAGTGCCATTAAAATCCTTCCCACAGATTTTTAGAAATCAAGTCCCAAAGTTTTCGGGACCTGGTTTGCCAATAATGACCATTATCATTTTCACGTGTTTGCACGCTGCCCAACACGGCAGCCGCCATTATTAATGTTTACCTTTTTTTAAAGAGGATGCGCCATTATGCACGGTATACCACGAGAAAGCTCATTTTTAGCCCGCTCGAATGGTACCAGTGCCATTAAAATCCTTCTAAGCTAATTTTTAGCACGTTCGAATGGTACCAGTGCCATTAAAATCCTTCCCACAGATTTTTAGAAATCAAGTCCCAAAGTTTTCGGGACCTGGTTTGCCAATAATGACCATTATCATTTTCACGTGTTTGCACGCTGCCCAACACGGCAGCCGCCATTATTAATGTTTACCTCTTTTTAAAGAGGATGCGCCATTATGCACGGTATACCACGAGAAAGCTAATTTTTAGCCCGTTCGAATGGTACCAGTGCCATTAAAATCCTTCCCACAGATTTTTAGAAATCAAGTCCCAAAGTTTTCGGGACCTGGTTTGCCAATAATGACCATTATCATTTTCACGTGTTTGCACGCTGCCCAACACGGCAGCCGCCATTATTAATGTTTACCTTTTTTAACGAGGATGCGCCATTATGCACGGTATACCACGAGAAAGCTAATTTTTAGCCCGTTCGAATGGTACCAGTGCCATTAAAATCCTTCCCACAGATTTTTAGAAATCAAGTCCCAAAGTTTTCGGGACCTGGTTTGCCAATACTGGCCATTATCATTTTCACGTGTTTGCACGCTGCCCAACACGGCAGCCGCCATTATTAATGTTTACCTTTTTTTAAAGAGGATGCGCCATTATGCACGGTATACCACGAGAAAGCTAATTTTTAGCCCGTTCGAATGGTACCAGTGCCATTAAAATCCTTTCCACAGATTTTTAGAAATCAAGTCCCGAAGTTTTCGGGACCTGGTTTGCCAATACTGGCCATTATCATTTTCACATGTTTGCACGCTGCCCAACACGGCAGCCGCCACAATGAATGTTTACCTTTTTTTAAAGAGGATGCGCCATTATGCACGGTATGCCACGAGAAAGCTCTTTTTTAGCCCGTTCGAATGGTACCAGTGCCATTAAAATCCTTCCCACAGATTTTTAGAAATCAAGTCCCAAAGTTTTCGGGACCTGGTTTGCCAATAATGGCCATTATCATTTTCACGTGTTTGCACGCTGCCCAACACGGCAGCCGCCATTATTAATGTTTACCTTTTTTAAAGAGGATGCGCCATTATGCACGGTATACCACGAGAAAGCTCATTTTTAGCCCGCTCGAATGGTACCAGTGCCATTAAAATCCTTCTAAGCTAATTTTTAGCACGTTCGAATGGTACCAGTGCCATTAAAATCCTTCCCACAGATTTTTAGAAATCAAGTCCCGAAATTTTCGGGACCTGGTTTGCCAATACTGGCCATTATCATTTTCCCGTGTTTGCACGCTGCCCAACACGGCAGCCGCCATTATTAATGTTTACCTTTTTTTAAAGAGGATGCGCCACTATGCACGGTATACCACGAGAAAGCTCATTTTTAGCCCGTTCGAATGGTACCAGTGCCATTAAAATCCTTCCCACAGATTTTTAGAAATCAAGTCCCAAAGTTTTCGGGACCTGGTTTGCCAATACTGGCCATTATCATTTTCCCGTGTTTGCACGCTGCCCAACACGGCAGCCGCCATTATTAATGTTTACCTTTTTTTAAAGAGGATGCGCCACTATGCACGGTATACCACGAGAAAGCTCATTTTTAGCCCGTTCGAATGGTACCAGTGCCATTAAAATCCTTCCCACAGATTTTTAGAAATCAAGTCCCGAAATTTTCGGGACCTGGTTTGCCAATACTGGCCATTATCATTTTTCCGTGTTTGCACGCTGCCCAACACGGCAGCCGCCAATATTAATGTTTACCTTTTTTAAAGAGGATGCGCCATTATGCACGGTATACCACGAGAAAGCTAATTTTTAGCCCGTTCGAATGGCACCAGTGCCATTAAAATCCTTCCCACAGATTTTTAGAAATCAAGTCCCGAAATTTTCGGGACCTGGTTTGCCAATACTGGCCATTATCATTTTTCCGTGTTTGCACGCTGCCCAACACGGCAGCCGCCAATATTAATGTTTACCTTTTTTTAAAGAGGATGCGCCATTATGCACGGTATACAACGAGAAAGCTAATTTTTAGCCCGTTCGAATGGTACCAGTGCCATTAAAATCCTTCCCACAGATTTTTAGAAATCAAGTCCCGAAATTTTCGGGACCTGGTTTGCCAATACTGGCCATTATCATTTTCACGTGTTTGCACGCTGCCCAACACGGCAGCCGCCATTATTAATGTTTACCTTTTTTAAAGAGGATGCGCCATTATGCACGGTATACCACGAGAAAGCTAATTTTTAGCCCGCTTCGAATGGTACCAGTGCCATTAAAATCCTTCCCACAGATTTTTAGAAATCAAGTCCCGAAATTTTCGGGACCTGGTTTGCCAATACTGGCCATTATCATTTTCCTGTGTTTCCTGTGTTGTGAAAGCTAATTTTTAGCCCGTTCGAATGGCACCAGTGCCATTAAAATCCTTCCCACAGATTTTTAGAAATCAAGTCCCGAAATTTTCGGGACCTGGTTTGCCAATACTGGCCATTATCATTTTCCCGTGTTTGCACGCTGCCCAACACGGCAGCCGCCATTATTAATGTTTACCTTTTTTTAAAGAGGATGCGCCATTATGCACGGTATACCACGAGAAAGTTAATTTTTAGCCCGTTCGAATGGTACCAGTGCCATTAAAATCCTTTCCACAGATTTTTAGAAATCAAATCCCGAAGTTTTCGGGACCTGGTTTGCCAATACTGGCCATTATCATTTTCACATGTTTGCACGCTGCCCAACACGGCAGCCGCCACAATGAATGTTTACCTTTTTTTAAAGAGGATGCGCCATTATGCACGGTATGCCACGAGAAAGCTCTTTTTTAGCCCGTTCGAATGGTACCAGTGCCATTAAAATCCTTCCCACAGATTTTTAGAAATCAAGTCCCAAAGTTTTCGGGACCTGGTTTGCCAATAATGACCATTATCATTTTCACGTGTTTGCACGCTGCCCAACACGGCAGCCGCCATTATTAATGTTTACCTTTTTTTAAAGAGGATGCGCCATTATGCACGGTATACCACGAGAAAGCTCATTTTTAGCCCGCTCGAATGGTACCAGTGCCATTAAAATCCTTCTAAGCTAATTTTTAGCACGTTCGAATGGTACCAGTGCCATTAAAATCCTTCCCACAGATTTTTAGAAATCAAGTCCCGAAATTTTCGGGACCTGGTTTGCCAATACTGGCCATTATCATTTTCCCGTGTTTGCACGCTGCCCAACACGGCAGCCGCCATTATTAATGTTTACCTTTTTTTAAAGAGGATGCGCCACTATGCACGGTATACCACGAGAAAGCTCATTTTTAGCCCGTTCGAATGGTACCAGTGCAATTAAAATCCTTCCCACAGATTTTTAGAAATCAAGTCCCAAAGTTTTCGGGACCTGGTTTGCCAATAATGGCCATTATCATTTTCACGTGTTTGCACGCTGCCCAACACGGCAGCCGCCACAATGAATGTTTACCTTTTTTTAAAGAGGATGCGCCATTATGCACGGTATACCACGAGAAAGCTCTTTTTTAGCCCGTTCGAATGGTACCAGTGCCATTAAAATCCTTCCCACAGATTTTTAGAAATCAAGTCCCAAAGTTTTCGGGACCTGGTTTGCCAATAATGGCCATTATCATTTTCACGTGTTTGCACGCTGCCCAACACGGCAGCCGCCATTATTAATGTTTACCTTTTTTTAAAGAGGATGCGCCATTATGCACGGTATACCACGAGAAAGCTCATTTTTAGCCCGCTCGAATGGTACCAGTGCCATTAAAATCCTTCTAAGCTAATTTTTAGCACGTTCGAATGGTACCAGTGCCATTAAAATCCTTCCCACAGATTTTTAGAAATCAAGTCCCGAAATTTTCGGGACCTGGTTTGCCAATACTGGCCATTATCATTTTCCCGTGTTTGCACGCTGCCCAACACGGCAGCCGCCATTATTAATGTTTACCTTTTTTTAAAGAGGATGCGCCACTATGCACGGTATACCACGAGAAAGCTCATTTTTAGCCCGTTCGAATGGTACCAGTGCAATTAAAATCCTTCCCACAGATTTTTAGAAATCAAGTCCCAAAGTTTTCGGGACCTGGTTTGCCAATAATGGCCATTATCATTTTCACGTGTTTGCACGCTGCCCAACACGGCAGCCGCCACAATGAATGTTTTTTTTTTTTAAAGAGGATGCGCCATTATGCACGGTATACCACGAGAAAGCTAATTTTTAGCCCGTTCGAATGGTACCAGTGCCATTTTTAGAAATCAAGTCCCGAAATTTTCGGGACCTGGTTTGCCAATACTGGCCATTATCATTTTTCCGTATTTGCACGCTGCCCAACACGGCAGCCGCAACAATGAATGTTTACCTTTTTTTTAAAGAGAATGCGCCATTATGCACGGTATACCACGAAAAAGCTAATTTTTAGCCCGCTCGAATGGTACCAGTGCCATTAAAATCCTTCCCAAAGATTTTTAGAAATCAAGTCCCGAAATTTTCGGGACCTGGTTTGCCAATACTGGCCATTATCATTTTCCTGTGTTTGCCTGTGTTGTGAAAGCTAATTTTTAGCCCGTTCGAATGGCACCAGTGCCATTAAAATCCTTCCCACAGATTTTTAGAAATCAAGTCCCGAAATTTTCGGGACCTGGTTTGCCAATACTGGCCATTATCATTTTCCCGTGTTTGCACGCTGCCCAACACGGCAGCCGCCATTATTAATGTTTACCTTTTTTTAAAGAGGATGCGCCATTATGCACGGTATACCCCGAGAAAGCTCATTTTTAGCCCGTTCGAATGGTACCAGTGCCATTAAAATCCTTCCCACAGATTTTTAGAAATCAAGTCCCAAAGTTTTCGGGACCTGGTTTGCCAATACTGGCCATTATCATTTTCACGTGTTTGCACGCTGCCCAACACGGCAGCCGCCATTATTAATGTTTACCTCTTTTTAAAGAGGATGCGCCATTATGCACGGTATACCACGAGAAAGTTAATTTTTAGCCCGTTCGAATGGTACCAGTGCCATTAAAATCCTTCCCACAGATTTTTAGAAATCAAGTCCCAAAGTTTTCGGGACCTGGTTTGCCAATACTGGCCATTATCATTTTCACGTGTTTGCACGCTGCCCAACACGGCAGCCGCCATTATTAATGTTTACCTTTTTTTAAAGAGGATGCGCCATTATGCACGGTATACCACGAGAAAGCTCATTTTTAGCCCGTTCGAATGGTACCAGTGCCATTAAAATCCTTCCCACAGATTTTTAGAAATCAAGTCCCAAAGTTTTCGGGACCTGGTTTGCCAATAATGGCCATTATCATTTTCACGTGTTTGCACGCTGCCCAACACGGCAGCCGCCATTATTAATGTTTACCTTTTTTTTTAAAGAGGATGCGCCATTATGCACGGTATACCACGAGAAAGCTAATTTTTAGCCCGTTCGAATGGTACCAGTGCCATTTTTAGAAATCAAGTCCCAAAGTTTTCGGGACCTGGTTTGCCAATACTGGCCATTATCATTTTCACATGTTTGCACGCTGCCCAACACGGCAGCCGCCATTATTAATGTTTACCTCTTTTTAAAGAGGATGCGCCATTATGCACGGTATACCACGAGAAAGTTAATTTTTAGCCCGTTCGAATGGTACCAGTGCCATTAAAATCCTTCCCACAGATTTTTAGAAATCAAGTCCCAAAGTTTTCGGGACCTGGTTTGCCAATACTGGCCATTATCATTTTCACGTGTTTGCACGCTGCCCAACACGGCAGCCGCCATTATTAATGTTTACCTTTTTTTAAAGAGGATGCGCCATTATGCACGGTATACCACGAGAAAGCTCATTTTTAGCCCGTTCGAATGGTACCAGTGCCATTAAAATCCTTCCCACAGATTTTTAGAAATCAAGTCCCAAAGTTTTCGGGACCTGGTTTGCCAATAATGGCCATTATCATTTTCACGTGTTTGCACGCTGCCCAACACGGCAGCCGCCACAATGAATGTTTTTTTTTTTTAAAGAGGATGCGCCATTATGCACGGTATACCACGAGAAAGCTAATTTTTAGCCCGTTCGAATGGTACCAGTGCCATTTTTAGAAATCAAGTCCCAAAGTTTTCGGGACCTGGTTTGCCAATACTGGCCATTATCATTTTCACGTGTTTGCACGCTGCCCAACACGGCAGCCGCCATTATTAATGTTTACCTTTTTTTAAAGAGGATGCGCCATTATGCACGGTATACCACGAGAAAGCTCATTTTTAGCCCGCTCGAATGGTACCAGTGCCATTAAAATCCTTCTAAGCTAATTTTTAGCACGTTCGAATGGTACCAGTGCCATTAAAATCCTTCCCACAGATTTTTAGAAATCAAGTCCCGAAATTTTCGGGACCTGGTTTGCCAATACTGGCCATTATCATTTTCCCGTGTTTGCACGCTGCCCAACACGGCAGCCGCCATTATTAATGTTTACCTTTTTTAAAGAGGATGCGCCACTATGCACGGTATACCACGAGAAAGCTCATTTTTAGCCCGTTCGAATGGTACCAGTGCAATTAAAATCCTTCCCACAGATTTTTAGAAATCAAGTCCCAAAGTTTTCGGGACCTGGTTTGCCAATAATGGCCATTATCATTTTCACGTGTTTGCACGCTGCCCAACACGGCAGCCGCCACAATGAATGTTTTTTTTTTTTAAAGAGGATGCGCCATTATGCACGGTATACCACGAGAAAGCTAATTTTTAGCCCGTTCGAATGGTACCAGTGCCATTTTTAGAAATCAAGTCCCGAAATTTTCGGGACCTGGTTTGCCAATACTGGCCATTATCATTTTTCCGTATTTGCACGCTGCCCAACACGGCAGCCGCCACAATGAATGTTTACCTTTTTTTAAAGAGGATGCGCCATTATGCACGGTATACCACGAGAAAGCTAATTTTTAGCCCGCTCGAATGGTACCAGTGCCATTAAAATCCTTCCCAAAGATTTTTAGAAATCAAGTCCCGAAATTTTCGGGACCTGGTTTGCCAATACTGGCCATTATCATTTTCCTGTGTTTGCCTGTGTTGTGAAAGCTAATTTTTAGCCCGTTCGAATGGCACCAGTGCCATTAAAATCCTTCCCACAGATTTTTAGAAATCAAGTCCCGAAATTTTCGGGACCTGGTTTGCCAATACTGGCCATTATCATTTTCCCGTGTTTGCACGCTGCCCAACACGGCAGCCGCCATTATTAATGTTTACCTTTTTTTAAAGAGGATGCGCCATTATGCACGGTATACCCCGAGAAAGCTCATTTTTAGCCCGTTCGAATGGTACCAGTGCCATTAAAATCCTTCCCACAGATTTTTAGAAATCAAGTCCCAAAGTTTTCGGGACCTGGTTTGCCAATACTGGCCATCATCATTTTCACGTGTTTGCACGCTGCCCAACACGGCAGCCGCCATTATTAATGTTTACCTCTTTTTAAAGAGGATGCGCCATTATGCACGGTATACCACGAGAAAGTTAATTTTTAGCCCGTTCGAATGGTACCAGTGCCATTAAAATCCTTCCCACAGATTTTTAGAAATCAAGTCCCAAAGTTTTCGGGACCTGGTTTGCCAATACTGGCCATTATCATTTTCACGTGTTTGCACGCTGCCCAACACGGCAGCCGCCATTATTAATGTTTACCTTTTTTAAAGAGGATGCGCCATTATGCACGGTATACCACGAGAAAGCTAATTTTTAGCCCGTTCGAATGGTACCAGTGCCATTAAAATCCTTCCCACAGATTTTTAGAAATCAAGTCCCAAAGTTTTCGGGACCTGGTTTGCCAATACTGGCCATTATCATTTTCCCGTGTTTGCACGCTGCCCAACACGGCAGCCGCCATTATTAATGTTTACCTTTTTTTAAAGAGGATGCGCCATTATGCACGGTATACCCCGAGAAAGCTCATTTTTAGCCCGTTCGAATGGTACCAGTGCCATTAAAATCCTTCCCACAGATTTTTAGAAATCAAGTCCCAAAGTTTTCGGGACCTGGTTTGCCAATACTGGCCATTATCATTTTCACTTGTTTGCACGCTGCCCAACACGGCAGCCGCCATTATTAATGTTTACCTCTTTTTAAAGAGGATGCGCCATTATGCACGGTATACCACGAGAAAGTTAATTTTTAGCCCGTTCGAATGGTACCAGTGCCATTAAAATCCTTCCCACAGATTTTTAGAAATCAAGTCCCAAAGTTTTCGGGACCTGGTTTGCCAATACTGGCCATTATCATTTTCACATGTTTGCACGCTGCCCAACACGGCAGCCGCCACAATGAATGTTTACCTTTTTTTTAAAGAGAATGCGCCATTATGCGCGGTATACCACGAGAAAGCTAATGTTTTGGCCCGTTCGAATGGTACCAGTGCCATACCAGTACCAGTGCCACAGATTTTTAGAAATCAAGTCCCAAAGTTTTCGGGACCTGGTTTGCCAATACTGGCCATTATCATTTTCACATGTTTGCACGCTGCCCAACACGGCAGCCGCCACAATGAATGTTTACCTTTTTTTAAAGAGGATGCGCCATTATGCACGGTATTCCACGAGAAAGCTAATTTTTAGCCCGTTCGAATGGTACCAGTGCCATTAAAATCCTTCCCACAGATTTTTAGAAATCAAGACCTGAAATTTTCGGGACCTGGTTTGCCAATACTGGCCATTATCATTTTCACGTGTTTGCACGCTGCCCAACACGGCAGCCGCCATTATTAATGTTTACCTCTTTTTAAAGAGGATGCGCCATTATGCACGGTATACCACGAGAAAGCAAATTTTAAGCCCGTTCGAATGGTACCAGTGCCATTAAAATCCTTCCCACAGATTTTTAGAAATCAAGTCCCAAAGTTTTCGGGACCTGGTTTGCCAATACTGGCCATTATCATTTTTCCGTATTTGCACGCTGCCCAACACGGCAGCCGCCACAATGAATGTTTACCTTTTTTTAAAGAGAATGCACCATTATGCACGGTATGCCACGAGAAAGCAAATTTTAAGCCCGTTCGAATGGTACCAGTGCCATTAAAATCCTTCCCACAGATTTTTAGAAATCAAGTCCCAAAGTTTTCGGGACCTGGTTTGCCAATACTGGCCATTATCATTTTCACATGTTTGCACGCTGCCCAACACGGCAGCCGCCACAATGAATGTTTACCCTTTTTTAAAGAGAATGCGCCATTATGCACGGTATACCACGAGAAAGCTAATGTTTTGGCCCGTTCGAATGGTACCAGTGCCACAGATTTTTAGAAATCAAGTCGCGAAATTTTCGGGAAGCAAATTTTTAGCCCGTTCAAATGGTACCAGTGCCATTAAAATCCTTCCCACAGATTTTTAGAAATCAAGTCCCAAAGTTTTCGGGACCTGGTTTGCCAATTCTGGCCATTATCATTTTCACATGTTTGCACGCTGCCCAACACGGCAGCCGCCACAATGAATGTTTACCTTTTTTTAAAGAGGATGCGCCATTATGCACGGTATTCCACGAGAAAGCTAATTTTTAGCCCGTTCGAATGGTACCAGTGCCATTAAAATCCTTCCCACAGATTTTTAGAAATGAAGTCCCGAAATATTCGGGACCTGGTTTGCCAATACTGACCATTATCATTTTCCCGTGTTTGCACGCTGCCCAACACGGCAGCCGCCACAATGAATGTTTACCTTTTTTTAAAGAGGATGCGCCATTATGCACGGTATTCCACGAGAAAGCTAATTTTTAGCCCGTTCGAATGGTACCAGTGCCATTAAAATCCTTCCCACAGATTTTTAGAAATGAAGTCCCGAAATATTCGGGACCTGGTTTGCCAATACTGACCATTATCATTTTCCCGTGTTTGCACGCTGCCCAACACGGCAGCCGCCACAATGAATGTTTACCGTTTTTTAAAGAGGATGCGCCATTATGCACGGTATACCACGAGAAAGCTAATTTTTAGCCCGTTCGAATGGTACCAGTGCCATTAAAATCCTTCCCACAGATTTTTAGAAATCGAGTCCCGAAATTTTCGGGACCTGGTTTGCCAATACTGGCCATTATCATTTTCCCGTGTTTGCACGCTGCCCAACACGGCAGCCGCCATTATTAATGTTTACCTTTTTTAAAGAGGATGCGCCATTATTCACGGTATACCACGAGAAAGCTAATTTTTAGCCCGTTCGAATGGTACCAGTGCCATTAAAATCCTTCCCACAGATGATTTGACCTTACCCTCCCCTTAAAACGATTGCCTGAACGGTTCGCAGCTAATGAAAAAAGGACCATACCCAGAATAGAAACTTTAATAGACCCACGATTTAAAAAGGATGGTTTTTTACACTCCATTTAATGCCGACGGAGCTGCAAAGGCTTTAGAACAAGAACTTTCAGAAAAATTGTCTTCCATATCTACAAATACGCATTCAACACCACCCGATCTTCCAAAGCGATCACGTTTTGAATTTCTACAAAGTAAAATTTCGTCCAAGCCCAGCTCCAACAGAGCAGATGCAATTATTTTGCTGAGGCAATATTTGCTTAAAGCAAATGCCGACGAGGATTTGAATCCTTTGCATTTTTGGAAGGTATTTTGAAAATGTTCTACAAGAATGCCAAAATTAATTATTTCCTTATTTTTTAGAACACGGACGAAGGAGTTTGGAAATTTATTGTCAAGAAGCATATGTGCGTTCCAGCCACTTTTTGCGACTCCGAGCGTATTTTCAGCAAGGCCGGACAGCTCATTTCAGATCGGAGGTGCTCGCTGAAGCCTGCCGTAGTAGACAAACAGAAACTTTGATCTCAACTTTAATTAATTTTTACTTTATTTTAAAACTTGAATAAATTGTTGTTATTTTGTTTAAAATTTGTTCGATGTATCCATTAGTATCGATGTTTTCGCTGCAAAACATCGAAAGTTTCGATGTTATAAAACATCTTGTTAGAAAACATCGATGTTTCAAATCTTGTTATTGTCAAACCTCTACTGAGAAACAGAATATGAGCGTAATATGAACGAACGACGAGCGTAAGAAAGAGAGTAAGAATTCGCTCTGGAAATGGGTTGTCTATATGCTGTATGGTTAGTGATTCAACTCAACAAACGCGTGTAATTTATATGCAACTTGAACATAGGCAAGACGAAACCGAAAATTGACAACCGAAAATACTGGCGCGTGCCGGGGTATAGTCGACCAACGCAATGCCTTGTAATTAGAAGCGCACAAGGCAAATAATCAAACATAAACATTTTGGCTTTGCCTACAGCGAATTATTAATAAATTTCAATATACCATATGATTAGATAAGAAAAATTTATTAAATATAATCTTAAATATATATAAATATTTCAACATATTTTAAAAAGGGTATTATATTTTAAAAGGGTCGCTTCCATTCATTTGTATTTCGACACAGATTTCGGCACAGCCATATTTTTTTTGCTTATTCATGATCGTTGAAAATTTTGTTGGGATCGTTGAAATTTTTATTTTACAATGCGGCTCTCGCGGACAAACCTTTGAATTATGTATTGCACTGTACTGGGGCTTAGGGATACCATTTCCGCAATGACTCGCGACTTTTTCCACTTTTAAGGTGTTTAAGCTCCAGTTACCGCTGCTCAATGGTTGTGCATGGTGCCATTTCGGTAATTCCCATGAATTTCTTTTTATAAGTGTGACCAAGGTCAGAAACTCATAAGATCTGTATTTGTTACTGTTTTAAACGATCAAATAGTAAAAAAAGCTGTAATTTTTAAGACTAAATGTTCAGTGTTTTGACTTTAAACATTCTGCACAAAATAACTGCGGCATGGGAAAAGCCTGTATATTTTGTTTTTTATAAATAATTATAATAATTAATTAGTTTTTATGATTAAATCGTTTTCACTTAATAAACATGTTAATATTCCCTATTTAAATAGTGCATTTAAATTAAATTTTTGTTATCTTGCTTAGTTTAGCCGGAATAACGATCAGACTTTTTTTTAGGTAACTGCACGAAATAAGCTTAAAGCCACTGTATGTGAGATGAATAAAAGCCGTGTTTTGCTACTTCGTAGCGTGTATTTAATTTTATTGTTTTTAAGAAAGTCATTACATATTTTATATGAATTTCAGATCGTTCATACAAATAAAGGAACAAGTAATTCATCCGTAATAGTTTGGATCCATTTTAGTCTTAGATTAGTATGTCGTAAAAATAAAAGTAATTGCCGTCTTCAGTGACTAATATAAAAATAACGAATGCGTATAATTATTACAAGTGAATGCGTCTTCAATGACTAGGTCTTACAATATGCTTACAAATATTATAATGAAATTTTGTCTCCAATGCCTAGTATTAAATAAAAAAAAAACACTAATTAAATTGAGCATATAAATTATAAAAACAGTAAATATAACTTATTCTGATCTGTTAATATGCTTGTAATAAGAGTGCAAAAATAATAAACTGTCAATAGATGTTGGTCCCAACCAGACAACTGCAAGGGTGTCAATTTTTGCCAACTTACTCACACCCCTTCCATTTGGTTTCTCGGTGCAACTCATACTTGCTTAAGCAAAGTAAAAACCCACACTCATCAAACATGTTGTGTGTGGCATGAGTGCCGGAATTTTTAAGCACCCGGTCATACAGGTCATACTGTCTGGAAAGATTGCAATGTCGTCGGAAATAATTAAAAATAAAATAGAGCGTGGTGAATACACCGTAGCACACAAAGGAAAAAGTGTAATATGGACCATATTAAGTGATATCCTACAAGAAGACCAAACTGTCCTTCAAGGCTGGATATTTTGCAATACATGCAGAAAAGCTTTAAAATTTGTTGCCAACAAAACTTCGAATTTGTCAAGGCACAAATGTTGTCTGTCTTTGAGACATCCTAAGGAGGCAAAAAAAATTTCGACGTTGGACAAAAAAACAGCCATAGAGAAGTGCAGTGAATGGGTTGTTCCGGATTGTCGCCCGTTTTCGGCACTAAGCGGGACTTGATTTCGAAACCTGGTGGAATTTTTTGTGAAAATTGGAGCTGCATATGGGGCGAATGTAGATATTGACGATCTACTGCCTGACCCAACGACATTTAGAAATGCGGAAAAAGAAGCAGAAGAAAAGCGGAATTTGATCTCCAAGGAAATTAAAAAGAAGCAGTGGATAATGGGGAAGTATCGGCCACTATTGATATGTGGTCGGATCAATACATCAATAGAAATTTTTTAAAATTTTTTAAATTGAATGCATAATATCTGAAGAATATTGTGCCAAAATTTCAAGTCAATTAAGGGGTTATATACCTTTTTTATTTTCAAAAAAACGAAAATTTTTTTAGTGGTTTATCTTGAAGAACAACTCCTTGAGAACATTCTCCCAAATTTTCATAGAGATTGGAGCAGTAGAAAAAAAGTTACAGCGCTCCTAATCGCACGCCTCGTTGCGGCCTTGAACTGAACTTGAAACTTTAAACGCGAATATCTC
Organism: Drosophila parabipectinata; assembly: GCA_018153455.1. Classification (NCBI taxonomy): domain Eukaryota; kingdom Metazoa; phylum Arthropoda; class Insecta; order Diptera; family Drosophilidae; genus Drosophila; species Drosophila parabipectinata. The sequence goes on along the minus strand of JAECYA010000310.1, from coordinate 1,944,831 downwards.
GAAATGGTGTTTCTTGAAAAATGACTTTGCGGTGACATGGATTGGCGGAAAACTACTGAACCGATTTACTTCAAATTTGTTTTAAAATGTTCTTAATGAAATTCTTTTGTGCTTGAACGATCGACTTTTCACGCGCAAACTTTTTTTTCGGCGAAATAAATTTTTTAGTGAAATTTCTAGAGACCAAAACGTTCATTTTTAGCATAAAACGCTGCCATATCCAAACAAAAACAAAAAATTTTAAAATCGATCGTTCAAGCACAAGAGATTACTCTAAACTAATGAAATATTTTTACTTTTATGGTTTAAGTTGACCTGTTTGACCTGGGGAACTGTCACCGCAAGGCTCTAAAAAAAAAAGGCCTCTAAGGGAAACAGCCACCCCTTAAAAACTATTTAATAAGCTAAATTGACGAAGTTATTAGTTATTGACGAAGTTGCTTATTAACGTTTTACACTGGATTTTTTTGTGTTTAAAACTTTAAAGCGTTGTTCCCACAACTCACGTTATCAAAGTTGGTACCCCTCATAACTTCAAAAATACTGCTTGAATCCTTCCTTTTGAAATTTTAAACACTATTTCTGTGCATATTTTATGAGGTAACGCTGTCGAGTTTTTTTTTGTTTTGTTCATAATTTTGATTTGGCAATGACAAATTAACCGATTTTTTCCCAAAAAATTGTGTTTTTCACTTCACAGTCTTCAAAAAAATTAAAAAATTGCAATTTTCAAAAAACCTTCACAGCGTTACCTGGGGCGAACTATTATCTAACGAATGAACTTTCATTTTTTGATTACAAATGATCCAGCACCGAGTTATGAGGGGCACCGCAATTCAACTTATTTTTAAACATTTTTTTGTAAAAATTTTATTAAACATTCTTCTAATGTCATACTTTAATATACTGTTGGTTGAATAAATAAATTTTAACTCTGTCGTTAGGAAAAAAATTACAAAAACATGGCTTTTTTCGCATGATTTGACCTTACCCTCCCCTTAAAAGACTTCAAATTGATTGACATCATTCTTGGACTAAAATCGATGGATTTCGAAAAATCTACTGCTGAAAATATTCTGAAAAAAACTTAAAACTATTTTTGCTCAATTTAATGTAGAAAATATAACTATTATTAATTTCGTCACAGATAGGGGATCTAATATAAAAAAAACATTGAACAACAAAGAACTGCAAACTTGTATTTCTTCTTCTCAATGCTTTGTGTTGTCTATTACGAAAATAAAAACACTATGCGAACCACAGCCGGAAGATTTTTCATCAATTTCCGTTCTTAAGGAAAGAATTTTAATCAAAGTTAATACGATTTGGAAAAAAAACTTAAGTACAGTCGAATCCCGATAATTCGTACCCCACTAAATCAAAAATCGCGATAATTCGTAAAAAATTCTGACCCCTTGAAAAAAACTCGTTAATTCGTAAAAATTCAATACATTTTGGTCACCTCGTTAATTCGTAGTATTTGGCGCAACGCAAAGAATATTGAACCTCTTGTAAATCGTAATTTTGTTTCGTAACCTCATATAAATCGTAATACATTGCGAAATTTTTTGTAGTTAAAGCACCGTTAGATTTTGCAAACAGCTATGCCGCCTTTATGTCGCTATGCATTATGAATTTTGTGTTTCTCTCAATGTTTTCGTTTAGTTTGCTGATTTTTTTCGGAGAGTAAACACGTTCTGTGAAAATGTCACAAAAACGTACGCATAAGACGTTATCAATCGCGCAAAAACAAAACATTATTCTCGCGATTGATAATGGAACAAATTGATGTGGCAAAACAATTCGATGTCGCTCCATCAACAATAACATCAATTCTCCAGAAAAAAAGAGTTTATAATGCAAGCATCATCTAGTAGTAAACTGAAACGACAGAAACATGCTGAATATCCGAATGTAGAAAAGTCTCTACTTTTGTGGATTACACAATGCCGTCAAAGTAATGTTCCCATTGGTGGAGAGTTATTGAAAGAAAAAGCGTTGTTTTTTGCCAAAGCTATGAACATAATGGCTTTTAAGGCAAGCAGTGGTTGGCTGGATCGTTTTAAACACCGACACAATATCGCATTTAAAAAAATGTGCGGGGAAAGTTCTTCTGTTGATGATGACGTATGTTCTGAATGGAAGGAAAAGTTAAGTGATCTGATAAAAGATTACGAAGATAAGGACATTTTTAATGCAGATGAAACTGGGTTATTCTACAAATGTTTGCCAGATCGAACCTATTGTTTCAAAAATGAAAAATCTTTGTAGGAATATTAAAAATAATACCCATTTTAAAAATAAAGTGTTTTAAAATCTTGGGTTCATAACCATTATTTTTCAAATCTGAAAATAAAATGTCATTAGATGCCGCAGCAGACTTAAACTCAGATTTGCAGCGTCCAAAGCCAAGTCCCAAGCTTCTATCTTCAAAAATACGAAAGTTGATATTTCTACCAAAAACCATTTCCGATCGTACAGTTATATGTCAGCTATAAGATATAGTCAACCGATCTTTATGAAATTTGGTAGATCGGATTAACTGACCAAAAATATAATCTGTACCAAGTTCCAGCTTTCTATCTTCAAAAACACGAAAGTTGGGTCATTTCCGATCGTTCAGTTATATGGCAGCTATAGGATATAGTCGGCCGATCCTTATGAAATTTGGCATGTCGTAATATTTTGCTTTCATATCAAATTTGAACTCTGTAACTCTAAAAACACCAAAGTTATACCATTTCCGATCAATCAGTTATATGGCAGCTATAGGATATAGTCGGCCGATCCGGGGCGTTCCGACTTATATACTGCGTGCAAAGGAAAGAAGAGTGTGTGCAAAGTTTCAAGACGATAGCTTTAAAACTGAGAGACTAGTTCGCGTAGAAACGGACAGACAGACGGACAGACAGACGGACATGCTCATATCAACTCAGGAGGTGATCCTGATCAAGAATATATATACTTTATAGGGTCGGAGATGTCTCCTTCACTGCGTTGCACACTTTTGACCAAAATTATAATACCCTCTGCAAGGGTATAAAAAAGGTACCGTTGACAAATAAAATGCCGAATGTAAAAAGAGACCAGCAAAAATATTTTGAGGAAACAAAAAGAAACCTAAGAAACCATCTGAGCTACTTCTTCAAATCGATTTTGCAGAGAACTACCGGTTGACACACCACAACGAGATAAAAAGTGCTCATTTCAGTTACCACCAGGTAACAATTTTTACCTGCGTAACTTTGTTTGCTGGTGCTTCATAGTCGCTTGCCGTTATTTCTGACAAGCTCGCGCATAATAAGCACGACGTACATATTTTTTTCCTACGCCTTATAATTAAAATTAAAAAAATGTTTGGAGATTTTTCCAGGGACCGTAAATAATGATTATTGTCGCTATTTTTAAATAAATAAATCAATCACTTCCAATCAAAATCATTTTTGCAAAAGTCTTTATATTTTCTGATGGCAGCTGCGCACAATTTAAAACTAAATATATTTTGACCAGTTTGGCCGATATTTTGAAACAAATTGGAAGTCAAAATATTGAATGGAATTTTTTGCCAGTTCTCACGGAAAAAGAGCTGATGACGGAGTTGGAGCCGTAATTAAAAAAAAAGTCTGGCAAATAACAAAATCAAAAAATATGGTGTTACCTGATGCCCTTGAATTTTATCAGGGTGCAGAAAACAACATAAATGGAGTTAAAATTTATTTTATGCCATCTGCCCAAATTAAAAGTTTGTGAACTTATTATAAGTTAGATAAAAAATGGAAGGATGTGCAAAGCATACCTGGTATAAGCCATATGCATTGGTTTGGTTGCAATTGCCAACAAACGGAATCTGGTAGGACAGCATATTCATTTAAAAATATTTCTTTTTGACAATGGTTCATAAATGAAAAAATTCGTGTTAGCTAGTTAAGTTTATCATATAAGATTTTCATCTATGTATATTTATATACATGTTGTTTATATGTTTATATACAGTAGCGGAAATCCGGAACCTAAGTACTTGCACTTTGCATTAGTGTGGTAGATGCCTGGGTAATTATTTCGAGTTGAATTCTTTTTTCTTATATCTGAACGGTATTTAGCTTTCATTACCTGAAAGTTTTTTTTTATATTATAAAGCTTCTTAAGCTTTACAATATTTTTTGTGAAATATGTCAAAAGTGACTGTAGCTGACAAAGGTGCCATATTGGCCTTACGATCGGAAAACTTTAGCATACGTGAAATAAGTGCTAAAGTTGGGCTTGGTGAGTCTTCTGTCGGGGATTTCCTTACAAATTTTGAGAAATCCGGAACTCTGAAGCGTAAGCCAGGCTTAGGAAACAAGAATAAGACAAACGACCACGAGGATTGAATCCTTACACGATTGAGCTTTGCTGATTGTTTTAATTCGGCGGAAGATATAAGAAGATATAAGATTGCCAGTCAGAACAAATCGAAATCAGCACGCAAACCGTCCGAAGGCGCCTTAAGGAGGCAGGACTTCATGGCCGGCGACCAGCAAAAAAAACAATATTGACCGCATTGGCATTAATTGATGGTACTGTAAGTGCCAAAAAGTACCAAGAGATTTTAAACCGTCACCTTTTACCCTCAATGGAAGAGCATCTTTCTCATACACCAAAAATAATATTTCAGGACGAATCAGCTTCTAACCATCGTGCAAAAAAAGTAAGACACATTTTTTTTATTTATATTTTTTTATTTATATGTTTTATTTTAATAAATGATACAAAAGGTTTCAAGCTTCTAATATTTTTCTTTTAATTTTAGGTAATAAATTATTTTCAGGAAAATGGCATATCAACATTAGACTGGCCGGGAAATAGTCCTGATTTAAACCCGATAGAAAATCTTTGGCATATTTTAAAAGTTAAAATATCTTAAAAGAAACCGAAAACAATAAGAGAATTGGATTTGGCAGTGGAGAATGTCTGGTATAACGACATAACTATGGAAACCATTGAACGCTTGGTAAATTCTATGCCATGAAGAATAAAGGCTGTAATAAACAAGAAAGGAAAGCATCGGGCGGAGCCGAAGTTTATATACCCTTGCAGTCAGTGTTGCCATTTTAGCTATTTTATTGCTAGATCTAGCTATTTTGAAACTGCGAAAGCTATAAAATTTTAAAAAATGCTATTAGCTAGAAATCTAGCATTTTTATACCCTTGCAGAGGGTATTATAATTTTGTCCAAAAGTGTGCAACGCAGTGAAGGAGACATCTCCGACCCTATAAAGTATATATATTCTTGATCAGGATCACCTCCTGAGTTGATATGAGCATGTCCGTCTGTCCGTCTGTCCGTCTGTCTGTTTCTACGCGAACTAGTCTCTCAGTTTTAAAGCTATCGTCTTGAAACTTTGCACACACCCTTCTTTCCTTTGCACGCAGTATATAAGTCGGAACGGCCGGGATCGGCCGACTATATCCTATAGCTGTCATATAACTGATTGATCGGAAATGGTATAACTTTGGTGTTTTTAGAGTTAGAAGAAAATTGACATGAAAGCTATTTTTGGCAAAATAATACGACATGCCAAATTTCATAAGGATCGGCCTACTATATCCTATAGCTGCCATATAACTCAACGATCGGAAATGACCCAACTTTCGTGTTTTTGAAGATAGAAAGCTGGAATTTAGTACAGACTCTATTTTTGGTTAGTTGATCCAACCTACCAAATTTCATTAGGATCGGCCGACTATATCCTATAGCTGCCATATAACTGAACGATCGGAAATGACCCAACTTTTGTGTTTTTGCTGGAACTTGGTACAGATTATATTTTGATCCATCCTACCAAATTTCATAAGGATCGGCCGATGTTTGCGATATATATCCGGTTTTAGCTGCAAGGGTATATAAACTTCGGCTCCGCCCGAAGTTAGCTTTCCTTTCTTGTTTTTATATGCATACTTTGGCATGCTATAAAGTGTTTAAAACTAGACAAGAATAAATTAAACAAAATATTTTCAAATAGTTTATGATGCCTATAAAAACATAAGTGAAAATTGAAACGATCGCATTATTTATTATAACAAAAAAAATTTTTGAAATAACCTCTAAAAAAGTAGGCCGGAACATGAGACTACATCCTTAAGGGAACCCCCCCCATTCTCGATTTTAAATTTTGACGATTTTCAATGGGCTGGCAAATGAACATAAATTATTTTTTAGGGTTGTAACTGTGCTTTAATATATGTTAAGGGGTTATATACAGTTGTGATATATGAAAAAATTTATTTATTGCATCGATCGATTTTTTTTTATTGAATATTTAAGTATATTCTATTGGGAATACTCTCACAAAAATTCATAACGATCGGAGCATTAGAACCGAAGCTGCAGCTATTTATAGCGCACTATCTGCATATAAAACTTGAACAAACTTGAAACTTTAAACGCGATTATCTCAGAACCTTGTTTTTTCGAAATTACCTTTGCGGTGGACACGATTACTAAAAAACTATTGATCCGATCAACACCAAAATTTGAACAATTATTTATTATGATATTAGCTAGTCCGTGAACGAGGGATTTTCAATTTTTTTGAAAACTCCTTTTTTAAAGCTTTAAAATCGAAAATCTTATACATTGAAAAAGTCAATTTTTTGTTAAAAACGACGCCATTTTTTTGTTAATCCACATTTTTAAAAATTCCTCGTTCACGGACTAGACAATACAATATACTAACTAAATTTTTTTGAATTTTGGACTTCGGATGAACCATTTTCGGGATATCATGTCCACCGCAAGACCCATCAAAAAAAGACTATCCGGGAATTCGGCTATAACATTTTTATTATGTAATATTTTTTTATGAAAAAACTTAAATAAGTACGCAGAAACATTTACTAAACAACGCCGATAAAACATTTTTTATAAATATTTTCTATGGTGTCAAAAAAAAATCGATAAAATTCCATTTTTTTGTGCGGTACAACTGTATATAACCCCTTAAAATTAGGAACTTGCCTAATCTGGCTTAAAGCCTGATTAAGGTGTAGCTCGGAGAATAACTGGATTTGTGCCACTGGTTCAGCCATTGTAATGTTTGCATTTCTTATTTATTTCGGTAGCAGTCACACTTCGAAAAGTGGGCTACAAATTTATTTATTGGGCTACAAATTGAAATTAACACGTATGTTCTTTTGCGGATGTGAATAGCGATTAACAATCGCGGTTAGTATTATAGCTGCAGTTGCATTAGCATAAAATACTTCAACGATGTTCTATGATCTCGATTGATCACTGGTCACTTTTACACATCCTACCGACTGCGCCAAATATATATTTTCTTCAAAATAGTTTGAAAAAATATACTTTTATTTGAGTTCCAGTTGTACACTGCAGTATTACTGCACTGTATCAAGTGTGATTCTTTCAAATTGCTTAGAATTTCAGAACAACTGCTTAGGATGTTCCGCTTACTCTTGCAAACGGCTTTCAGGCGCCGAATAATTTGCACTTTTTCTTCAACAGAGAAGCACTTTCGTTTTTGGGACATTTTGCGGGTGTAATGCACAAGTGTCGAGCTTAAACCGAATGACCTCTTCATTGCACATTTTGCGCATTAACTGTCTCTCTCTAACAGCAGCGTTGCTAAGGCCATGATACAATTATACTAGGTAGTCTCGTCGGCTGTCGGGACGCTCGGATTTTGGTTCAGTGCGTGTTCGTTTTTCAGTGAGAAAGGTTGGGTGCGAATGAATTTTTCTCTTATTTAACCCTTGCACTATGGGCGATTTTTCATAATGGGAGGCATAAAGTCATAAAATTTATGGTGAAATATTAAGGAAATGTTATTTTTTATTAATAGTAAACAATTCAGTTAGCTGAAAAGCAATTTTTTTTTTATCGGGTAGCAACTCTCTTTTTGTGGCAGCCCTACAAAACCAGATGATCTGTTGATGCTCGCAATTATATAAATTGACACGAAAAATTGCATGCTGTTGAAAGTGCCTAAATTATTATTGGCTTCGTTTAAATTAATAAGTTTAATATGGATAGCAAAGCTCAAGGTATTTAGAATCTTTTATTTACGATATTTTATTGTGTATAAATGTTCGTGGTGTTTTTAATTCCCAGTGTTATTGTTGATTGTATTTTTAGCAAAAATCTAACAATTTTAATTGTGTTCCGTGGAGTATTTCTTGAAAAGTGCATATCAAAACATCCAACTAAAAATGGCAAGTTACTAACGAAAGTGTCTAGTTTATTGTAGTAATCATGTTTTTTGCTCTTTTTTGTTCCTTTAAAAGAAAAATGCACTTGAACATCCAACATCAGAGCTGAGTTCATACAATTTTTTTAATGATGAAGACACCGAATCAGACAACGAAAGCGATGACAAACATGAGAATTCTTTTGTTTTAGATGAAGAAGATTATTAACTTTTTGTTTTTTTAAGTTTAGAATATTGTTAAAACATGGTAAAATATTATTTTTTCTATTTTTATGATTTGCTTTATAATAAAAATTTAAATTTTTGTACAAGTGCCGGGGCTATAAAAAATTGACTATATTGACTAATATATATATTGACTAAAAAAAAAAATCCAAAAACAAACTAAAATATTAGTAACCTTAAAAAAAAAATTAAGCTCCTAGCTCTATGTGTGGACTTTATGCCGCCAAAATCAACTAATCGCCCATAGTGCCTTGTGCAACATGACATTTTGCAATGTGTGCCGTAAACACGTGGATGGCGTGAAATTTATAAAGTCGCCAAAATGTCCCAAAAAAAGAGCGTTATGGGAGGAATCTCTGGGGTGCAAACTTGGAGATTACTCGAAAATTTGGAAAACGCATTTCAGGGACACGCAATGGAAATTGAAGCCAAATAGAGGTCAGCAATATAAGAAAAGGCGATTGAACGAAGATGCTGTTCTACAGAGATCGCCTGAACTGGACATTACAAAATTAGGCTACGCCGATTCCAGCACCCAGACAGAGTAAGCTTACTATACGATAGATATGAATATATACCATAGATATACCATATATAATAGAAGTATATTATAAAAATTAAAAAAAAATTATATAAAAAATAAAAATTAAATTAAAAATGAATTTAAAATGTTTAATATATAGAGACAAAATACTAGGGTCAACAATCAGAGTCGAAAACCAGAGCCTAAGGAAATGGCTTCGTAAGATGGAGAAAGAAAATCGTTGTTTACGCCAACAAGTAGAAGAATACAAGGAGTTGGAGACGTCTCTAGCCAAAATATTCACCGAGACTCAAATAAAAATATTAAAGAGTGGAGGAAAGCGAACCACCTTTAATTCAAAGGATATTTCTGCAGCGATCTTCCTCCATACCGCGGGGCCGCGAGCATATAACCACCTATACAGGAAAGGATTTCCTCTGCCTAGTAGGGCAACACTATATAGGTGGTTTGCAGCCGTGCCAATCATGTCAGGTACTCTTGATATAGTAATCGATTTAATGGAGAACAACGAGATGCTTGAAGTGGAGAAGCTTTGTGTGTTGTCTTTTGACGAGATGAAGATAACTGCTGGCTTCGAATATGACAGTTCGGCTGATGTAGTCTATCAGCCAAGTAATCACGTTCAATTGGCCATGGTTCGTGGGTTAAAAAAATCTTGGAAACAGCCAGTGTTTTTTGATTTTGACACCCAAATGACCGTTGAGATTATAAATAACATTATAAATAAGCTTTACAAAAGGGGTTTCCCGTAGTAGCCATCGTCTCTGATATGGGCCCTGGAAATCAAAAGTTATGGCGACAGCTCGGCATATCAGAAAGTAAGCAATAATAATAGGACAAATAATACATTTGGAATAAAAAATCATTTTTTTTAAGGCAAAACCCTGGTTTAGCCACCTAGCCAATGCTAACCTAAACATATTGTACGTGTTTGCGGATACACCCCATCTAATCAAATTGGTTCGTAACCACTACATCGACACTGGTGTTTTCATAAATGTTTTCATAAATTGACCAAGGCGCCAGTCCAGCAAGTAATTGGACACTGCTCTAAGTCCGATGTGTCGGTGATGATTAAAATTACAGAGAACCATATTAATGTCAGATCCCTCGGAAAACAAAAGGTTAAATTGGCAACTTAATTGTTTTCCAACACAACAGCGAGTTCTATAAGAAGATGCAACGCGGGATACTATGTAGAGAACGCATGCGATACCGCGGACTTCTTTAAAGTTCTTAATGATTGGTTCGATGTTTTTAATTTCAAAAAGGCATTTTAGTTAACAACGCTTCTCTTGATGCTCTACTTGAATATTTAAAAGCAAAGTACGAGATGGATTATATTCTTACAAGTTGTCTTAACCAGGACATCGTCGAAAATTTCTTTGGTGCAATGCGGGCAAGGGGCGGACAGTATGTCCACCCAACGGCGGTCAGTTCAAATATAGATTAAGAAAGTATATAACATGTATGACAAAATAAAACAATAAGAAATAGTATATTTAAGTAATTTTGTCAAATGTTTAGCTTTTAGCAGTGTATATCGTGTTTTTTATGTGTTCTGTCTTTTCTTTTTAATACCTAAACACACCTAGTACCTAGTCTTAATTAATTTCGGCGGATTAAAAGTTCTTAAAATAGGTGAATCTCATTCGGGGCCTGTTTTTTTGTTTTTTTATACGGTGGTTGTATTTTTATTTACTTATATTTTGTATTTATAAATTAGCTAAAAATACAGAGTTGTTATCTGGAAATGGTAATGTTGAAGAAGACGATACGGATAAGTGGTTGGATATAGATTTTTCTAAAAGCGATGATAAAGAAAATGAACCTGAAGATTTTATAATAGAAGTTCCAAGCAGCGTAGAGGGAGCGAACACTTGGATAAAATGACAGAAGACGGAATAGAATACATAGCTGGCTATATTATAAAAAAATTAAACTTATCCAACGAGCTAGCAGTGTTTGGGAACTACTCTTACGTGGATGAAGTGTCTCTCGGAGGACTTAAGAAGCCATCTGTCCAGTTTGTAGAACAAATAAAAAACTTGGAGATCATATTTTTCTGTGCGGAAAATGTAAATATTAGTATAGATATAAAAAATTCTATTTTAAAATTAGAATATATTTTAGGATTAAGAATTTGAACAAAAGACTCGCAACACAAAAACAAAAACTCATTTCCAACTCAAAATTGTTAAAAATTAAATTATGAAAAAAATTTCAACTCGTTTTATTAAAAGGAAACTTAAAACCCCGTACACCATACACGGGTTAAACAACTCATTCTATAGTCATTTCGCTCGCACTTATTGGCATATGCCTCTTTCACTCGCACTCATTGCTATGATTGTAGAGGTACTGCTTTTTCCGACGAGACTAGCTAGTATAATTGTATTATGGCCAGTGTTGCCAACTCTTCAGGTCATAAAAAAGCTAAACTAACCAATGAAAATAGCTAGAAACCACCAAAAAAATTTAAGATAGCTAAAAAATAACACTAGATTTAAAAATCAAAATTTTTATTAGCTATTTAGCATTTTCGTAAACTCATCAAGTTCGTGAATCATTTCCTCTTCTGCAGCTGAATTCTTATACGACTCATTCGTTCCAATCTTGTTAAGGCATTCTGCTGGCACTTGATAATCGTGACAGCATTTGTTTGCTCGGCGTAATCCGTATCTACAATCAATATAATTAATGTTATTAATATTATAAAATATTAGTTGAACAAATAAAATACCTTATGTGTAGAATGGCATTCAATGTTTGAATGGCCATTGTATTTCGAAGTTTTGTCTTGACATTATTCATTTGGCTAAATACCCTTTCCACCTCTGCATTTGACCAAGGCAACGACAGTAGGCCTAGCGCAAATAATGCCAATGCCAGAAATCTTTTGTTTCCTGCTGCATCTACAAAATTAGACACTTCGGCCCAAAAAGCGTGTGGTATCCGTTACATTAGTCCATTTTATAAGGTGGACGTTCTTATATTGAAATAGAATTTCTTCGATATTATCCGGGTCCAGCTTGAAGTGCTCGAGGATATGCACAATTTCAGCCTTTTTGGCACATAATGTCTTTTGGACGGAAAACAAATCAATTTGTTTGAGTATTTCAAAATTGTACGGCAATCTAAAAAAAAAAAAAAATCGAAACTTAAGAAAAGAGTATTACAATTGCGTTATAACCATACCTCTGCGTATATATTATATATATTATATATATATTATATATATATATATACCTCTGCGTATAATATTTTTCTCAATTTCGTCCGAGATATTTTTTTTATATTCCTTTAGTTTAGTCTCAAATGCATATCCTAGATAGCAATCGTACTTAACAAATTGTTCAAAATCGTTTTTCAAAATGTCAACATCAACATCAACAGAGGGTATTATTTTGCTCTTAGGTGAATTTATGGCAAATACTATATCGTTTAACAATTTGCTGGAGTCTGCCGTGCTTGATTGAAAAACTTTGTTTATGTGCTGCATTTGACTTAACACTGGCTGCAAAAACAGAAGATACAAATGATTGGCGTTTTCATTCAATAATTTGTACAACGTTTGTGCCTTATAGCATTTTTCATTCGTTGCAGCAATGTTAAAGTGAATTTTCAGCTCAATCCATTGTTGGAGAATTCGGGTAACAGCTGCTTCAATTGATAGCCACCTTGTGTCGCAAACTCGAGGAATTTTGAGCGGATCCTAACAAAAAATACATGTTATTCATTTACAAAAAATAAATATATAAACATAAAATACAATACCACGTTGCACATAATACAGATAAACACATGTTAATTAGTTCTCAACAGACAATTATTTTAAAGTCGAACAATACAAACATATAGGTCGTTTTTCCTCATCAGAATTAATTATCTGATACATTTTTTTGTAATCAGATTGTCTTTTTGCGCTTTTGGAAAACCAATTAAATGTTTCACAAACAAAAAAACTCTAAGGCTTCGGGTAAAAAATTCTTACAGGCAGTGTTGACCGCCAATTGCAAAGAATGGCACACACATTTAATTAAAATTAAGGACGGAGCCATTTTTTTGAGTTCCGTGTAGACACTTTGTTTAGAACCAACCATTACATTAGCGTTGTCCGTTCCGATCCCAATCAAATTTGCAATATTTAAGTGGTTATCGCTTAGTTCCTGGCGCAGGCTCTTCACAATAGTTTTGGAGTCGCCCTCCTCGAGGGGAACCAGGGATAAAAAAGTGGATGCCATGACACTCCGTGTTGCACTGAAATAGTTTATTTCCACACCTGTGTACAATGTAATTTAGATTAATTGCGTTTTAGGATGATTAGCATTATAACTTACCAAGTGTCTTGCTAATGCTTATATCCGTACTCTCATCGAGCATCAAGCTGTATTTGGCATCACCGATGTCCTCTCTAAGTAACATTTTAAAGTTTGGAGCCAAAATATTTTGTATAATGCTTGTGCACTTTGACCTGTGAAGCTTAAGAGCAGCACCATCTTGAAAATTTGTTCTGCACAATAATCCCAAATGGTCAATTGGGCTGACGAAGGAATGAGTGGCAATGTATAAAGACAATGCCGCCTCTTGTTGGGAGGTTTTCACACAGACAGATTTGACAAACGGTATTTTGTTTGTCTGTGTAAAAGCAGACGACGAAGCCTTGTGCTTGGCCGGTTTGGCGTGAGCGTGTAAATCGAAAGGTTTTGCATTAATGCTTGATTTGCAATATTTGAAAAACATTTCCCTTCGTCAGCTGCATCTAACGTCAGCCAATCTTTAAAAATGGGATCTTGCATCTAGGCAAAACGCGGTTTTTGTTTGCATATCTTATGCATTTCAACTCTCACTCTCGATCACTTAAAACTTTGTGAAATACCATGCTGGTGATGGTATAAAATTCGATACCCTCGCTAACATAGTAAAAAAAACGATGAAAATGTATGCTTCTTTGGTATATCGATGGTTTTTTATTATTCAATTGGAAAAATACTGCAAAATATTAAAGTTTGGCATCGCAAAGTTTAAAAATACATGAAGGTGTCAGATGCCATTAAATAGCTAAAATCACGCCAATTTTTCTTAGAAAATAGCTATAATTCCCGCTAGCCGCTAGTTTGCAATATATCCCGCATTTTGCTTTTGAAAACCGCCAGATCTAGTGGGAAAATAGCTAAATTGGCAACACTGGCGTAAGAGAGCGTAAGAAATCCGCTCTGGGGCCTGCTGAGGCCTGTCGCAAGAAATTTTGGCGTCCATTTTCGTTGTATGAAATGGGTTGTCTATATGCGGTATGGTTAGTGGTATAAGGCATAGGAAATTCCATCAATTTTAATAAATTATATACAGTTGCGGCAAAAAAAATAGCACTGAAATGCACAATTTTCTATAATGCATTACAAATTATGTTTTTCTTTGAAATTGTTTTGATTATTTTATTTTACAATGTAGACTTACATGTTATCTCTATGAGAGAAGTGAATTAAATCTCAATTAGCCATCGGTTTGTTATATATTGGGCATTTTAGCAAGTAAGATGCAAAAAAGAGCGGCAACAAAAATAACACTAATTATGGTTTTGATCAAAGATTCAAATTTTTGGAAGTTTTTTGATGTTTTTAGTTACTGATTACATTAGAGAGCATTGCAGTAACAGAGTTCTTACGAATTAGATCGGAAAAAAAAAATAAATATGGGTCACAAAAGGCACTGTAGTGTTAACCAAAGGATAATCTTTTAAAAACTTATTGAGGAAGGCAAAACGTATACTCAGGTGGCGAGAATTGTCGGTTTCTCAAATAAAATGATTAGCAACGCATTAAAATATGTTTCTAAGGCAGAAAGCCGCGGTAGAAAGGTCGCCATGTCGAAATTGCAGGTCAACCGACTGGTTCGTGAGAGCAAGGAGTCGCCCTTTAATCCGGCTACTGAGCTAAAAATGGAGTTAAATATTTCGGCATCAATTAGAACTTTTCGAAATTGCTTAAAAAAAACGATTTAAGTCCCCACAGCCCCAGAAAAGTTTCCCTTTGGAGTGTGAAGCATGGGGCAAGTTGGATTTCGTTTGCCAAAGAACATCCGAATTGGCCGGCAGAAAAATGGAGAAATATTTTTTGTTCCGATGAAAGCAAAATCGTTCAATTTTGAGAAAAGGGATCTCGTTTATATGTAAGGCGACCCCAAAATTCGAAATACCGTCCCAGCTTTACGTACAATACCATTAAACCCGGTGGAACCATTATTATGGTTTGGGCATGCTTCTCATATTACGGAGTTGGTCCAATTATGGTATAATGGATCGACTGGTATACTCCGAACTCTTGAAAAACGTCATGCTGCCTTCATGCAGCAATGAAGCTCGAAAGTGGTAAGAAGACAGATCTCTCCATGTAATGGATTGGCCAGCTCAGTCCCCAGACCTAAATCCTATAGAAAATCTGTGGTCTGATGTGAAAAAATTTGTTTAAATACAAATCCAAAAAATAATAAGGAGCTTTGAGCTTTCTGTCAACGAGTCTTGGAGCAATATCCCACTGGAAAGGGGCCAAAGATTGGTAAATTCAATGCCGAGACATTGTGAAGCTGTCACTTCTGCCAAAGGCTTTAAAACAAATTATTAATGCATTTTTAGATAAAGGTTACAATCTAAAGTAATAATTTGAAAACTTTCCGGTTGTTTCCATGTTTTTTTTTAATTTTTTTATGTTTTCAAAAAAATAGTGATATTTTTGTTGCCGCCTCAAATGTTCAAATTTATCATTCTTACTTAAAAATTTTCTTAAGTTTGTTAAAATTGAGGTCGTATTCGCTCTATATTGTTTAATTATAACCTAATGTTTATAAAAACTCCATTAAGAAGCCAAAAAAACAAATAGTTTTCAAAAAATATTTTAAAAATGATAATTGTGCATCTCAGTGCTATTTTTTTTGCCGCAGCTGTACATTTCTAATTTCCGTTCACTACCAGCGCGCTGCAGCGGCCCGACACTCGACAAAGCAGAAAAATAGAGGTCGACGAGATCCGCCATTTTGAAGCCGCCATTTTGAATTTCTTGAATATTGAATATTTTTTTTAATCGTTAATAAACAACGAATCAAAAGTTCAAAAGCATAAGTTCGTATGTTTTTTCATTTTCCGGCAATCCGTTCTCAAAGTTTGCTTAATTTTCGGAAAAAAACCAAAAGAACCTCCTCTTAATAATTCCGTGCCATTTGTGTTGCTGCTCTGAAAGCACTTATTTACTCTTTGCAATTCCGACAATATTGGGCATAAAAAAAGTAATATGCGTAGTGTTTGTCATTGAACATTTGATGTAAGAGTTCCGCTCAGTTCTTGTCAGAACAGCTTTGTCTAATATTGTTCCATATTTTTGGACATATAGAAAAAAAAAAAGCCAGAGTTCCCGCTGCCCGCTATTTGAAAATTTTTCTACCAAACGGCCTTTGAAAAAAGCTAAATTTGACGGGAAAGAAGCGACTCTGGCAACACCTACCACACTAATGCAAAGTTCATAGTTAGTCCAAGTACGTAGGTGTCCGGATTTCAAAAATGATGTCCTAGAGAGATATCCGCCTTGAATGCAAGCCTGCTATACTCGCAATATCGGAGGTGGGTCACTGATGGTATGAGCCGCATTTGGACACGCCAGAAGATCCTCTATATGTGTTTTATTAACACGAATGAATTCTCAGATGTACATAAGACTAATGGACGACGTTTTGATACCGTTTGGCGAAACTTATTTTGAGAAAAAAGTTAATTTTTCAACAGGATAACGCCGCCATCCACGTATCGAAAGTGTCACGATTGAGGATTAAAATATTGAACTTTTGGGGTGGCCAGCTTGTAGTCCCGACCTAAACCCAATTTAAAATGTGTGGGGTATACTCTCAAATAGAGTATACAGCAATGGACGACAGTTTGAAAATTTGGAACAGCTCAAGAAGGGTTTTGTTGAAGAATAGGCCAAAATCGACGGAAAACATTGCAGGATTTGGCTAATTTATTGTCGACTGGCTGAAGTCATTTCAAAGCACGGAGGCAATACCCACTATTAGGTGAGAAAATACATTTTTTTTTCTACAATTATAAATTTTTTAAAAATTATTTTCTATACAGTCCCAATAATTATTTCTAAGGGAGCTAACCTAACAATATCAATTTTCGTGGAAAGGATCAGTAAAATAAAAAAGTTTTATCTCTTTTCAATGCATTTCTTCTCTATCCCATATTTACAAATAAAATAAAAACAAAAAAAATTAAAAATCATTTACGAATTTATTAAAAAAAATAAAGTTTCCCAATATTTCTTTCGACCAGGTATATACTTTATAGGGTCGGATATGTTTCCTTCACTGCGTTGCACACTTTTGGACAAAATTATAATACCCTCTGCAAGGGTATAAAAATTCAAAAAAAAAAAAAAAAAAAAAAAGAAAATTGTCTGTAATGCTCATGATTGCCAAAGACCTGTAGCCCTTCAGTGTTGTCAATGACTCTGGATTTCGATCGCTTGTTAAAGAGCTAGATCCCAAAAATAAAATTCCAAGTGAAACTTATGTCGGGTCAGGCAGCAGCGCTGAATTAGTTTTTAGTTTATTTATTAAGCTAAAGTATGGAGTTGGTCGCAAGTTAGTCGCAACGGGCTTATTTTAAGAGAACTTTAGCTTCGCAATCACTATGTCGGGCCGCCCCCTCCGCTATCGAGAGCTTTAGCTTCGAGTATGTCTAGTCTGGCCGCAATCTCTGTCCATATTTTTGTCACTGCTTAGCACCATAAAATGGAAGATCACAATTGTTGTTTCATTTGCCTGAAGCATAATTAAATTATAAAGTGCAATACTTAAATTCGGCCTTTTACTTTGGAGCGGATTTACGGCATTGAAAACCCTCAATGACCAAACAACTTATTTTTGGAATGTTGTACTACTAAAACATTATGAGCTTTTAAAATCCCAAATAATGACTACTTTAGACAGTGTCGAAAGTCTTTTAATCACTTTCATTGATGGACATTTAAGGCAGTTGAATGCTACTTGACTGTGACCTGTCACTTTATTGATGACAACTTTATTTTAAAAAGCGCAGTTTTTCTTAAAACGCAAGCTTTTAAATGTTACAAGTCACACGGCTAATAATATTTCTGACACTTTGCGTGCTATATTGGAAGAATGGAAGCGATACAATTGTGAATATAACAACAGAAAATGGTCGCACAATGATAAAAGCCTGTGAAAATTTCAAAATAAAAAATCTTCCATTTTTTTCACACACAATTAACTTTCTTTTAAGTTACTGCAAGCGCATAGTTACATTATTTAAAAACGCACATTACAAAAGCTTGCTACTTTAATTGATCTACGACTCAAAAAAAATGGTTTTCTCAGTGTTTTCAATGTAGATCAAGCAGGCATAGCTCTACAAAATGAAGTGTTCAGTTTTCTGTCCAAAATTTTAAAGTACCGTACAACTCCGCCAGCTAAACCACCCACCCTCAACAAAAAAAATTAAATATCCTTTTTTACAAAATAAGTCGGAATTCAAAATTCGATCAAGTCGAGTCGACGCAATTTTGCTTTTAATGCAATATAGTATAATGATAGCCAAAACCTTTCAGTTCCTCTTCCATATCGGAAAGTAAGTGTTTTGCAATTTTAATTAACGTCTGTTAATAATTATTTTATTTACAAAAAAAAAAAACTTACAAAAACTGGCTTTAAAAAAACTTGCCAAACGTTATTTTAGTTTTCAATCCTCATCTTTTGCGTCGGAAAGGACATTCAGTAAAGCTGCATAAATATTGTCGGATAAAATGAGCTGTAACAAAAATCAAAATTTTGTGCTGGCTTCGAAACGGAATCGCACGCACACCCATGTATGTGAATGTGTGACACGCATTCATACAAAAGATCCATCGAAGCGCAGACCAACCTTTTCATGGTGCGCCTTTCAGAGACTGAAAAACAGAAAACATTTAATGAGAATATGCGCGTACGATTAACTTAAGATGAGCGTAAGAAAGAGAGTAAGATGTTCTCTTGGGCTTGTCACATGCAGCGTTGCCAATTTAGCTATTTCCCCGCAAGATCTGTCGGTTTTATTCAAGATATATAAGCAAAAACCGATTCATGCTTGGTTGCAAGACCCCGCGTTTAAGCATTGGTTAACGCTAGAGGCAGCTGGTAATCAAAAATGCTTGATGTGATGAGTGATTTGATTTAATAAAATTTTTACAAAAAAATATTTAAAAATATGGCAATGGTAGCAATTGTCCGGACGTGTTGCCAAAAAAAGTTGAATTGCGGTGCCCCTCATAACTCGGTGCTGGATCATTTGTAATCAAAAAATGAAAATTCATTCGTTAGATAATAGTTCGCTCCAGGTAACGCTGTAAAGGTTTTTTGAAAATTGCAATTTTTTAATTTTTTTGAATACTTTGAAGTGAAAAACTCAATTTTTTGGGAAAAAATCGGTTAATTTGTCATTGCGAAATCAAAACTATGAACAAAAAAAAAACTCGACAGCGTTACCTCGTAAAATATGTACAGAAATAGTATTTAAAATTTCAAAAGGATCGGTGCAGTAGTTTTGAAGTTATGAGGGGCACCGACTTTGAAAACATGAGTTGTGGGAAAAACGCTTTAAAGTTTTAAACACAAAAAAATCCAGTGTAAAACGTTAATAAGCAACTTCGTCAATAACTCATAACTTCGTCAATTTTGCTTTAATTGAATTTAAAATTTAAAAAAAAAAAAATTTAATACCTTACCCTCCCCTTAAATTATTTTTGAAAAAGCTTATATAGGCACTTTTATTCATTATTGACTCGATAAATGCCAAATTTCCCACGCCGCTTGCTGCCATACACCATTATTCAAACTAAGTTTTCCTTTTTAAATGCTTCCTCGGTTTCCCTCCACACCAAAACTTTGCCCTTTAAGGGGAGGTTCTTTTGGATTTTTCCGAAAATTAAGCAAACTTTGAGAATGGATTGCGGGAAAATGAAAAGACATACGAACTTTTGCTTTTGAACTTTTGATTCGTTGTTTATTAACGAGTAAAAAAAATATTCAATATACAGGAAACTCAAAATGGCGGCTTCAAAATGGCGGATCTCGTCGACCTCTATTTTTCTGCTTTGTCGAGTGTAGGGCCGCTGGTAGTGAACTTAAATTAGAAATGTATATAATTTATTAAAACTGATGTTTAGGTATAAGGCATACAAAAAAGTATCTTCTTTTAAAAATTTTTTGAATGAAGGAAATCGGATCAATAGAACGAGCCCTGTGCGCGACAAGAGGTTTCAAAACATGGTTCCGAGAAAAACGCGTTTAAAGTTTTTAGAAACTTTGCCTTTACATAGCTTTCTTGTTATCATGGGTATGTTTGAAACGCTCTAGCTCAAGAAATACGCGTCGTATCGAAATATCCCTTGGCACGTATATTCTACACATATGTAACTTTCATTTTATTAAAACAAAAATTCGATTTTTTCAAAAAAATCCAAAAGAAATCCAAATGCAGAATTTACTTATGTCGGAAAATATTATTCCAGAAATCGGAGGGCTTGGATATGTACTCATTAGCAAAGGCTTCTTATGACACGGCGTACAGTATCATCGGAAACTGTTTTGGAAAAACTGTGCCTGGTACCCCGTCATCATGGGATTAAGCCACATAGACTCAATAATGGAGTTCTGCTAGCCGTTCGTCAGCAAGATCGGGGCTTTGACAAGATGCTGCCAGTCCAGTTGTAGTTGCTAATCACTTGTTGGTAGTATCGATTAGTATCGCATTAGTATCGCATTAGTATCGATTTATATTTTGGAGTATCCATATATCGTGCTCAACCACCACTAAGTACGAGGAAGCCGAATTACAAATAAATAAAAATGTTTTTGTATAAATTTGTATTGAATTTATTTCCTGTTAAGGCGATTGACGAATTCTATCATAAGTGTTGGTGTTGGTAGTCAGGCGCGCGAAACGGATAGATATCTGATAGGTAAGATAAATAAACATACAAATTTCAAAGCGTGTGGCTTTCTATGTATATACATTAGTTATAGTACAGAAAATTTATAAACGTGTCGCACCTCAAGCCGCACTACAAATTAGTAAACGAAAAATGATGAATCAACATTTTCCTCTATTATTTCACAGAATTTCATTATTCCTCAGCCACAGCAAAGGACAATGTGGTGCAAGAAGTTTCTGTTGGAAAAGGAAAAAAACAAAAATCAAAGGTTTGGGAACATTTTCAGGGCATAAAGGCCAAACAACTAGCGGTGTGCTTGCATTGTACCATGTCGTAGAGCCATTAATTATAAATAAAAAAAATTTGTCTCAATGTGCATTTGCGCACAATCTGCGTAATTTCGTTTTTTGTCAGGTATCTTCGAGTTTTCGAACGCGGTGCTTTTTAAGTATGGCGTAAGGAGACGGAGAACTCAAATCAAGAAAGATCAGTTCTGGATTTTCTTTCGAAAAAATAAGTAGAATCATTAATGTTGTAAAAAACAACTATTTAAAAAGAAAAGCAGTTTATTTTGCCTACAAATAAATGGTAAATGGAAGACATGCAATAAAAAAAAAAATAGTTTGAGAAGAAGTATGCAAATTGGCTGCAAAGTGCAATAAAACTTTGATTCTCTGAATCGAATCAAATCGAGAAACCTTAAATTGTACGCCCGAAATGGCTTATTCGGTTCAAGAAGAAGCACAGAGGAAAGAAGCTGCAGCTCTATCTAAATCACACGGATGCAACGTCTCCTTGTTAATTCAAACAGCCAGTAAAGCTGCCCGATCTCAGGGCCTCATTGAGTCCCTAATACTCTTGAAATTAGTCAATTAGTTAGGAAAAGGCAAAGGACATAAGGGAGATTTTGAAATGCCCTATTAGCAGCCTATTCGTGCATCAAAGAAGAAAGCATTGGCCCTTTTATTAGATCAAGGCCTATACCCTCTATTTAAAGATGTTGTGGAACAAAAAAGCTTTAGAGACCTGCTAATATATACATTACATACAGCGATACTGTAGCAAAG
Organism: Drosophila parabipectinata; assembly: GCA_018153455.1. NCBI lineage: Eukaryota > Metazoa > Arthropoda > Insecta > Diptera > Drosophilidae > Drosophila > Drosophila parabipectinata. The sequence goes on along the minus strand of JAECYA010000310.1, from coordinate 1,922,810 downwards.
GTCCCAATGCAAGATCTTTTAAGTCATACGGCTACTCGAATTCTTATGCTTCAGGAAGAAGTCATTATGAATACGATGAGACAGCAGGAGGTAGATTTTATATTAGCTGATTTAATTCTAAGTTATGGGTTCGATGGTAATGCCGGGCAGTCTAACTATATCCAGGCCTATGCTGACCAAGGATCATGCGATTCAGATGCATGCCTATTTGCCTCAACCGTAATGCCTCTTCGATTAATTGATGCTTCTGGACTTGTTTTATGGAGTAACCGTACTCCACAGTCGATAAGATTTTGCCGCCCCCTCATATTGGAAGTTTTTGAAAGAAACAAGAGAAGCCATATTAAAAAGACCTGAACATCAAAGAAGAAATTAAGAAACTTTTACCATGCAAAGTAATATTCAACGAAGGGCAGTGCATTTACATAAAATTTCTACTGCATTTTACTGTCATAGAAAGTGCTCAATGCACTGACAAATATGTACGTCTGCTTAAGCATGCCCAATATGTAATGCAACACCTAAGGACTTAACGATTGCAGCAAAAACAAGAAAGAAAAGCTTACTTCGGGCGGAGCCGAAGTTAATATACCCTTGCAGTTAAAACGGGATATATATCGCTAACATCGGATATAGTTGGCCGATTTTTATGATTACAACATAATAAAACCAATAAATTACGATAAAAAATCTAAAAAAAAAGTCCCAAGCTCCTATCTTCAAAAATACGAAAGTTGGTATTTCTACCAAATACCATTTCCGATCGTTCAGTTATATGGCAGGTATAAGATATAGTCGGCCGATCCTTATGAAATTTGGCATCGTATCATTTTGCCAAAAGTAGCACTCATGTAAAATTTGAACTCTCTTACTCTTAAAACACCAAAGTTATACCATTTCCGATCAATCAGTTATGTGGCCGATCCGTTCCGACTTATATACTGCGTGCAAAGGAAAGAAGGGTGTGTGCAAAGTTTCAAGACAATAGCTTTAAAACTGAGAGACTAGTTCGCGTAGAAACGGACAGACAGACAGACGGACAGACGGACATGCTCATATCAACTCAGGAGGTGATCCTGATCAAGAATATATATACTTTATAGGGCCGGAGATGTCTCCTTCACTGCGTTGCACACTTTTGGACAAAATTATAATACCCTCTGCAAGGGTATAATGAGTTGCAACACAACAAATTTAATGCTTCACTTGAAGCGCTGTTATCCCCAATTTGAATGTATGCCAAAGCCTTCGAGCCCAACTACCCTTGACAATTTTGTAGTCTTGAAAGCACATACATTTGAAAACAAGAAAGGCTATACAACAAGAATGATATACCCTTGCAGTTAAAACTGGATATATATCGCAAACATCGGATATAGTTGGCCGATCCTTATGAGAATATCATAATAAAACCAATTAATTACAATAAAACATCTAAAAACAAGAAAGGAAAGTTATCTTCGGGCGTAGCCGAAGTTGATCTCTGTCCATATTTATGTCACCGCTTACACCATAAAATGGACGATCACAATTGTTGTTTCATCTGCCTGAAGCATAATTAAATTATAAAGTGCAATACTTAAATTCGGCCTTTTACTTTGGAGCGGATTTACGGCATTGAAAACCCTCAATGACCAAACAACTTATTTTTGGAATGTTGTACTACTAAAACATTATGAGCTTTTAAAATCCCAAATAATGACTACTTTAGACAGTGTCGAAAGTCTTTTAATCACTTTCATTGATGGACATTTAAGGCAGTTGAATGCTACTTGACTGTGACCTGTCACTTTATTGATGACAACTTTATTTTAAAAGCGCAGTTTTTCTTAAAACGCAAGCTTTTAAATGTTACAAGTCACACGGCTAATAATATTTCTGACACTTTGCGTGCTATATTGGAAGAATGGAAGCGATACTATTGTGAATATAACAACAGATAAGAGTTTTACAATGATAAAAGCCTGTGAAAATTTCAAAATAAAAAATCTTCCATTTTTTTCACACACAATTAACTTTCTTTTAAGTTACTGCAAGCGCATAGTTACATTATTTAAAAACGCACATTACAAAAGCTTGCTACTTTAATTGATCTACGACTCAAAAAAAATGGTTTTCTCAGTGTTTTCAATGTAGATCAAGCAGGCATAGCTCTACAAAATGAAGTGTTCAGTTTTCTGTCCAAAATTTTAAAGTACCGTACGACTCCGCCAGCTAAACCACCCACCCTCAACAAAAAAAATTAAATATCCTTTTTTACAAAATAAGTCGGAATTCAAAATTCGATCAAGTCGAGTCGACGCAATTTTGCTTTTAATGCAATATAGTATAATGAGAGCCAAAACCTTTCAGTTCCTCTTCCATATCGGAAAGTAAGTGTTTTGCAATTTTAATTAACGTCTGTTAATAATTATTTTATTTACAAAAAAAAAAAACTTACAAAAACTGGCTTTAAAAAAACTTGCCAAACGTTATTTTAGTTTTCAATCCTCATCTTTTGCGTCGGAAAGGACATTCAGTAAAGCTGCATAAATATTGTCGGATAAAATGAGCTGTAACAAAAATCAAAATTTTGTGCTGGCTTCGAAACGGAATCGCACGCACACCCATGTATGTGAATGTGTGACACGCATTCATACAAAAGATCCATCGAAGCGCAGACCAACCTTTTCATGGTGCGCCTTTCAGAGACTGAAAAACAGAAAACATTCAATGAGAATATGCGCGTACGATTAACTTAAGACGAGCGTAAGAAAGAGAGTAAGATGTTCTATTGGGCTTGTCACATGCAGCGTTGCCAATTTAGCTATTTCCCCGCAAGATCTGTCGGTTTTATACAAGATATATAAGCAAAAACCGATTCATGCTTGGTTGCAAGACCCCGCGTTTAAGCATTGGTTAACGCTAGAGGCAGCTGGTAATTAAAAATGCTTGATGTGATGAGTGATTTGCACGCACATTCCAAGACAAACAAACACAAGTCTTCGTCATCTGCGTTTTCACAGATGAACAAAATAACGTTTTTTCCGTCTTTCTGTGCAACCTGCCGGAAAGAGACGGCATTATATTTATATATTGCGACAAACTCGGTCAATCCGATTGACCATTTGGGACCCGTAATATAACAAATATTTTGACTCCAAGCGTTATTGAGGGAGGACATTGGTGATTTCAAGTACAGCTTGTTGCTTGATGAGAGTACTGATATTTTTCTGCAAGACACTTGGGAAGTTGCAATGCCAATCATCCTAGAACACAATGAAATATAAGTATATACATATATCGTTTTTAAAGAAACCCCTACAAAGTATATATATTCTTGATCAGGGTCACCTCCTGAGTTGATATGAGCATGTCCGTCTGTCTGTTCGTCTGTCTGTTTCTACGCAAACTAGTCTCTTAGTTTTAAAGCTATCGACTCGAAACTTTGCACACACCCTTTTTTCCTTTGCACGCAGTATATGATTGAGTATATGATTTTGATTTAGAGAGAGATGAGAGATGATTTTTAGAGTTAGAGAGTTTAAATTTTACACGAGAGCTATTTTTGGCTCTACGACAAATAATACGACATGCCAAATTTCATAAGGATCGGACGACTATATCCTATAGCAGTGGCGGATCCACAACCACAACACTTGAAAATTTTACTTGTTTGCTAGAAAAATATTCTCTGCAATAAAAAAATAAAAATACAACCAGCGTCAGTTGACACGAAGAACCACAAAAAACATATGGACATGATGCCGATTGCGTCTATCGTATACCCCAGAGATTCAAAGTCAGTGAAAGTACGATCAATCGAAAACGTTGTTAGTGCCATACGAGAAGTGGACAAATTCTTCAAGAACTCATTTCCAAAACGTGTGACTGTATTAGCAAAAATACTTGGTGAAAAAATTGTCCAGTTGTGTGAAACAAGATGGGTAGAGAGACACGATGCTGTCTCTCTCTCTTCAATTTGTTGCGAAGTTACCGTTGATAATCGAAGCTCTGTCAAAATTCAGTGAGTGGAAGAACAGAGAAACAGCAGGCAAAGCAACAATTCTCCTATCGGCTTTGTGCAAGTTTGAATTCATCGTCGGGCTCTTCTGTCTCAGCGACATTCTATCGCCCACCCATCCGCTTAGCGTAGTTCTTCAGAAGGAAGCAATTGATTTGGCGAAGGCATCAAAAATATTTGGGACGTTGCTTGCCACGTTGAAAAATAACAGGGAAAAAGTTGATGATATATTCCGACTGATTTATTCAGATGCCAAGAAAATGGCGGAAAAACTCGATATTGATGAAGCAAACCCGAGGACATGTGGTCGACAAACGAAACGCGAAAATTACGACGTGAAAACTTGCGAAGATTACTACAGGGTCGTTGTCTACATACCTCTGCTGGATACCATCAAACAAGATTTGGAAGCTCGTTTTTCAAAAGAAGTTTTGGATGGTTACCAATTGAGTGTGTTGCTCCCAGAAAAAGTGAGTCTTTTAAAAGAAAAAGAAATGGATCATCTAATCGGATGCTTGATAGAAAGATTCGGGAATCTTCTGGATGATGACAATCTGGCTCTGAACGTTCTTTCTCTTGTCTTCGCCGCATCAAAACATGGCTTAGGACGACCATGCTTCAAGAAAGACTAGTTGGATTAGCGTTGCTTCATACGCATCATGACATCGAAATCACCGCCGAAGAAGTCATCGAAAATTGGCCACTCTGTAATGCATACATGACTTTTCAAATATAACCACTTTGTTTACCTAAAAATTGCGATAGATAATTTTTGTTTTATAATTTGTACTGTATTTCTCTCGCAATAAAAAGTTTGAACCCCAAATCGAAGAATAAGTTCAATTTCCCCCCCCAAGAATCGTCTCTGGATCCGCCACTGCCTATAGCTGCCATATAACTGATTGATCGGAAATGGTATAACTTCGGTGTTTTTAGAGTGAGAGAGTTCAAATTTTACATGCCAAATTTCGTAAGGATCGGCCGACTATATTCTATAGCTGCCATATAACTGAACGATCGGAAATGACTCAACTTTCGTTTTTTTGAAGATATAAAGCTGGAACTTGGAACAGATTATATTTTTGGTCAGTTGATCCGACCTACCAAATTTCATAACGATCGGCCGACTATATCTTATAGCTGTCATATAACTGAACGATCGGAAATGGTTCTTGGTAGAAATACCAACTTTGGTATGTTTGAAGATAGAAGTTTGGGACTTTTTTTAGATTTTGTATTGTAATAAATTGGATTATATATTCATATTCCCATAAGGATCGGCCAACTATATCCGATGTTTGCGATATATATCCGGTTTTAGCTGCAAGGGTATATCAACTTCGGCTCCGCCCGTTCCTTATAGCTGTTATAATTTTTCTTAACCTATACCTAAACTGAAGTGGATTCAGATGGTCATGTTGCCCTTGATACAATAACACAAGGTAGTCTCGTCGCGTGCATTTTCGTTCGGTTTCAGTCCATTAACGTTCAGTGCGCTCGTGCTTGATGAAGTGAAAGGTTGTGTGCGAACGATTTTTTTGTGAACATTAACCCTTGTGTTTAAATGACGTATTGCAATTTTTGCCGAAAGCACGTGCACGGTGTAAAATTTATGAATGCACCAAAATGTTTGACGAGGAGGACACTGTGGGTGCAAATCCTTGGCTGCAAACTTGGTGAAAACTCCAAGCTTTGCGAATCACATTTTGATTCTTCGCAATGGAAGTCGGCACCAAATAATGGAAATATTTTTAAAAGAAGGCGATTTATTAATGATGTCCCTCACAAAGAGACGGAGCCCAACCCAAAAATTTTAAAATTAGGCTACTCGGAGTCTGGCACGCAAACAGAGTAAGTTTACTGTTTCAAAATAAATAAGTACATATATGCTAAAACCTAATTATTTAAAATATAGGGACAAAGATATATGTAGAACGCGCACTAGGTTTGGAGAACGAGAACCAGCGAAAATGAATTCGTATATTGGAGAAGGATGTTGATTGTTTGCGCCAGCAACTTCAACAATATAACGAACTTGAAAAATCTCTTGGCAAAATTTTTATCGAGACACAAATTAATATGTTGAAGAATGGCGGAAAGAGGACCTTATTTAAGTCAGCAGTCATGTCTTCTGCTATTTGTATTCATGCCGCAAGACCTCGTGCATACAATCATCTTTATAGAAAAAGATTCCCGTTGCCAAGTCGGTCAACATTGTACAGATGGTTGGCAGAAGTTAAAATTAATGCAGGTCCGCTTGATGTTGTAATAGACCTCATTGAAAATGAGGAAATGCCAGAAGTCGATAAGCTATACGTTTTGTCCTTTGATGAAATGAAGGTGGCTGAAGCTTTTGAATATGACAGCACAGCAGATGTTATATATGAGCCAAGCAAGTATTTGCAACTGGCCATAGTTCGAAGCCTTAAAAAATCGTGACAACACCCAGTATTTTTCGACTTTAATATTGTTTGTTTGAAGCCTTAAAAAATCGTGACAACACCCAGTATTTTTCGACTTTAATATTGTTTGTGATTCTGGCCCTGGAAATCAAAGATTGTGGACAGAACTTTGCATTTCGGAGAGTAAGTTGCATATAAAAAACAATGCAGAAGAAAAATTAAACTTTTTTTTTTTGTAGCAAAGACGTGGTTTAGCGCTATTAGTCTTCTAATTCACTTTGGATTGTGAAATGTTATGCGTTGGGTAAGGATGTATATAATGCATGCCAAACCTCTGATCTTTTCAAACTTCTCAATGACTGGTTCGATGTATTCAATTCGAAATTGTCTACGGCAAATTCTATTGAAACCACTAAACCATATGGACAGGATATCGAGATCGAGAAAGAGGAATTTTGGCTAGAATGACAGAGCTCATGCGGACAAATATAGTCGGTAAAACCCATAAACTGCCCTTCCAAAAAGGCATTTTATATAATAGTGCATCCCTAGACGGCTTGTATGGATATTTGTCAGAAAACTATGGTATACTTTATATCTTAATAAGTCGCCTAAACCAAGATATAGTGGAGAATTTCTTTGGTGCGATGCGTTCGAAAGGTGGACAATATGACCACCCGACACCACTCCAGTTTAAGTATAGATTAAGAAAATATATAACAGGTATGACAAAATAAAATAATAATAACAAATTATTTTAATAATACTAATTGTCCAATGTTTAGCTCTATGTTTCAGCAAAGATTGGATCGTGATTGTTTGTTTTTTATCTGTATAAGGTGTTGTGTTTTGTGATTTATGTTTCCCTTTACATCCTGTCCCTTTTTTATTTAATAATCCTTATTTTTATTTAGCCAAAAATACTGAAATGTTGTCAAACAATCCAAATGTTGAGGAAGACAACACCGATACGTGGTTGAACTTAGATCTAAAATCCCAATCACATCAATGTGCAGACACAGTGCAGAACGAATTTGAGGATTTTGATAAACCCATAACAGCTGCTATAGATGAGATAGATTAGTTGACGGAGGATGCCATAGAGTATATAGCAGGCTATGTTATTAAGAAAATGCGCCTTTCCAATGAGATATCCGAGAAGTCATCATTTACTTATGTACACGAAGTTTCACATGGAGGACTTATAAAACCATCGAAAGAGTTCATTAACAATATTAAACAACTTGAAATTATTTTCTCCAATATAGTTTCAAATTATTTCAATTCAAAAAACAATATAAAAGAACAATTGTTATTAGCTATGTCAATTATATTTTTTTTTTTTGAATTATGAGAAATTCTCAATTATGTCTTGGTTAAGAAATACGGTTTAGAAATATTTCAATTTTTATTTTTGTATATAACCCGTCAAGGGATGCATTATTAAATAAAATTCCCTTTTGCAGCTTATGAGTTTTACCACTAACCATACAGCATATAGACAACCCATTTCATACAACGAAAATGGACGCAAAAATTTCTTGCGACAGGCCCCAGAGCAAGTTATTACTTTCTTTCTTACGCTCATCGTTCGTTCATCTTACGCTCATATTCTCATTGAATGCTTTCTGTTTCTCAGTCGCTGACAGGAACGCGACGAAGAAGGTCTGCGCCTGCACAGTGGGGAATTTGCCCTGTTTTTGTGGCATTAATTAATAACTTAAAAACAATCCAACATTTTTAAATTGTGTTTTTTGAATTTAGTTAATAATAAAGAAATGAAGATATTTCAAAAAAATGGGCGTGGTTCTGCCTTTTTTAAATCCATTTTTTAATAGTTTTTTGTGGTAAAAATTAAAAAAAAAATATTTTTTTTTTCTTTTTATGGCAATAAAGCTAGTTTTATGCATTTTGTAAAAAAATGGGCTTGTCCCAACTTTTTTCTTGCGGGAAATCGCAGAAAATTCGCTCTGTGTTTGTGGTATTAATTAAAAACTTAAAAACGAGGCTAGATATTTGTTTGGTGTTTTTTTATAGTGCTATACAAGTTTTTGAAAAGTTTTTAAAGCAAAATAACCCAAATTGTTTTTTTGAACAAACACTTCCAGCAGCACCGCATTTCTGATTGTAACATTCCGTCCTAAAAATTGGAATTTCGCAAAAAGGCTCAATTGAACCTAGGGTGTTCTGAATTAAGAATTAATGGCTCTACAACATGGGTATAGTCACTGCTTTATCGAATCTAAACATTTTTTTAAAACTCTTCCCAAAGTTGAACTTTTATTACGAAAGTTTTGTCCGGACACCACTTGCTTTAATTACAAATTGTTAGAAAGACAATTTTAATTGTTCGCAACACAAAATTTAAGACATATTTTTTGTTCAATATAGTTGTTCATTATTAAATTCGGCAAGCAATCAGAACATAGACTGACGTAACCAGCGACTGTAAACAAACTACTTCACAGATCGCGCTCAAACTTTACTTAGTAATGCAGAACAGTTGCATTACCCCATATGCATATGGAAATTAAAAAAAAAAAAATCCGCCATTTTGTTAATTTTTGAGCGAAGTTAATAATACTAGTTAATACGAGAGCCAAACATGTACTTTTTTTAATTCCGTTGGAATTTTTGGATTCAGATGTTTCAGTGAGCGGAAATCACATGCGCCGCCGAAAAGAAGGGCTTTGTTTGCTCCAAATTGGCAAACTGCGAAAATGCCTGTTTCAGGCCAGCAACTATGGTCCCAGTAACAACGCATCAACCGAATTCAATCGAAGTTCTTTTATTACTAGTTTCTATCTGCTCCTTCTATTCTTTCCTTCGAAGCTGCGACGCAGCGAGTAACAAGAGCGAGTACTTAACAGAGTGATAACATTTTTAGGCGGTACAATTCAAATATTTCTCATAAGTATGGGAGTAAGGAACACACGTAGAGATCTTGCAGCTCGTGCTCGTTGGGGGTTATTTTATTTGCTCGTAGCTTGCTATGCCCCGTCTTATAGCTAAGTAGCCCAAGTTGCGAGTTCTACGTATTTCCCTCACCTATTATTTTTTAAACAAGTTACGACTAAACATCGGCCGCGTTGAATGGCCGAAGGGCTTCAATTGATAGGTAATGGTGCTAGTCTATGGATAGCACGTTTGTAGATTCCATTTTTAGTTTTTACGATGGCCACTCGGACCCTTCCATCAGCACCTGTAATCGTTTCAGTGATGATGCCCAGAAGCCATGTCTGAGGTGGCAGATTGTCCTCCTGAACTGCGACAACGGTTCCAGCAGTTACATTTGGCGACTCCTTATTCCATTTCACGCGTTGTTGTAAGCTCAACAAGTAGTCTCGTGACCAATCCTTCCAAAAGCGTTGTTTTATCGCAGACACCAAATGCCAGCGCTGAAGAAACGATAAATTCGGTTCCACAATTGCCTGAGCGGATGCTGGAGGCAAGGTCGCCAAACTGGTCCCGACGAGGAGGTGCCCAGGGGTTATAGCTTCACCATCGTTTGGGCTTGAGCCGTCCGCGATAATCGGCCGCGAATTCAGCACTGCTTCAACTTCTACGATCACCGTCTGGAGCTCGTCTTCCTTTAGTAACGCGTTACCCACAGCTCGGAGAAACAAGTGTTTAGCCGATTTAACGGCCGCCTCCCAAAGCCCTCCAAAATGTGGGGCTCTGGGAGGGATGAAGATAAATTCGAATCGGCGAGGTGCTCCGAATGCTGTCATTGCGTCCTTATGGGTTTCCAATTTGCTCATTAGGTCATGTATGATGCGAGACGAGCCCGAGAAATTCGTAGCGTTATCGCAATACAATTTTTCGATGGGTCCACGTCTTCCGACAAATCTAGATAAGCACATAATGAATGTATTAGCGGTGAGATCTTTTACAAGTTCAAGATGAACGGCTTTTGACAGGAAGCAAATGAATATCGATACATACATCTTGATTGGAGGCTTGCCACGAATTCCTAGCGATACTCGAATCGGCCCAAATAAGTCAACTCCACTAATTGCAAACGGCCTTGTTCCTATCAAACGGTCGGCTGGTAAGTTACCCATTGTTTGTGAAGCTAATTTTGGCTTGTATCGAAAGCAATGTACACATTGTCGTACGACCGCGCTACATTCGCGCCTAGCATTTATGAGCCACATTGTTTGGCGAATAAGACCAACCAATGCTCTGGGTCCTGCATGACAGTTTGTTCTATGCAGATGTTGAATGTATAAACTCACGAATCTGTTGCCCTTTGGCATAAGAAGCGGAAACTTTACGCTGTAGCTTAACTGATGACGCTTACAACAAGTAAGAAGGCCGAGCCGAGCTCAACCGAGGTAGGATTTAGCGAAGACCACGAGAGAGATTTTGATGCGTTAACAAATCGTAGGAAGTACGCAACAATGCGCATTACTTTAAGAAATGAAGATGAATTTTCGACAATTTTTTCTATCGGATTCGGCTCGAGTTGTGTTGTAACGTGGCTAGTAGGTATATTCCGAATCTCTAACTCCTCGTTAGTGTTGATTTGCTGAATTTTTGTATTTTGAGGCCAACGCCTTTGATCTTGAGTCAAGAAGTGGGGACCATCAAACCAAAATGAATTTTTTAATTCATTAACTGTACAACCCCGAGATGGAAAGTCTGCTGGATTGCTGTCAGTGGGTACGTGGCGCCAACTAGCCGATGAGGTCATCTCTTGAATCTCACTGACGCGGTTGGCAACAAAGGTTTTTAGTTTTGAAGGATGTGTTTGCAGCCAATACAAGACGATTTCTGAATCGGACCACATTACAACTCGTTCAACTGGAGAGTCGATCAATGGACGAACTTCTTCCCACAAGTTGGCTAGCAAGTGCGCCGCGCAAAGCTCCAGTCGTGGTACCGACTTTGTTTTCAGAGGGGCCACTCTTGATTTTGCAGTAAGCAATTTAACTTCCACACCATGTGGATGTTCGACACGGATGTACAGGCAACATCCGTATGCCTCAGTTGAGGCATCCGCAAAGCCATGTATTTGACATACGGTATTTTTTGTCGTACCTACATACCTACATGAGGATTGACACGTAAGAACGGAATGCCCTTTCCTGAGGCAGTTTATGCACAATGGGAATGTTTTAGCGAATTTGAATCGTGTAGCGACCGTTGCGGCCACAAACGAACTGCACGCGTGAATGTAGTGATCCACAGCTTTGCAATAATAGCATTTTGGATCCTGGGTTCGAGTAGTATTGGCAACGGACAAGGAAGTTTTACTAAAGTTCTTTACAGAATTTGGCCGCCCCAGCTTACGAGACCTTTGCGTGCTTGACGTAGCTTCATCTGCTGCTAAATGTTGGTAGCGTTTATTGAGTGCATCTTGGCAGTCCTGCCAAAGGGGGATGTTTTGAAAGTCTAAACTTTCTTCCCATTTAGACTTAGTTTTTGCGTCCACTTTGGTCATGACGATGTGTATGAGCATTGCATTTGCTATTACTTTGTCACTTCCTAATGAAAGCAAGGATTCGTAGATAGCTGTGACAGTATCTATCATGTGACGTAGTGATAAGGCGGACGGACCCTGCATTGAGGGAATGTCGAAGAGGCGTGAGATACAATCAAAAAAATTAAACACTGATTGTCGTACACCCGATTTAAGGCGGCTAGTGCCTTTGGGTAATTGGTCTCAGTTATTTGATATGCTTTCACGGTCCCCAACGCTTCTTTCTCCAGACATGAAAACAGGTGATTAAATTTTTCGACGTCGCTAAGAGTTGGATCGCTATCTATGAGACTAGTGAATAAACCAATAAAGTTTTTATACTCTGAGTAGCATCCGGAAAACTTAGGTAAATTCATTCGAGGTAAATTTTTATTATGGGAGCTTGTGGTATTAAGGGTCGAGTTAAGTAATGGTGGTCTTTGATTCTGTCCACTAGCTGACATATAAAGAGATTTTGTGGCTACACACTTATCCTCAAGCTCAGCTCGCGAGGACAATGCCGGATTAATGGACTCAATTTCATCTTGAAGGTTAAATGCACGATTTATGTAATTGTTTAAAATGTCTAATCTGCACTCTAATTCGCTGCCTCGAATGGATACGATTTGTTGTTGCATAAACTCTCCCATGCGGTCTATGTCACCCTTAACACTTTCAAGACGCGAGAGTAATGAGTTAGCACGATCGTTGCCATCATTGACATCATGTGCACTTGAACTTTGTTGACGACTTAAACGTCGCTTCGGAGCCATGATGCAATTTTACGATAAAATGTCAATATAAGTGAATCTTTGCCAGCCACTGATTTAATTTAAATTGAATTCTCAAGTAAAAAGCACAGTTATCTAGTGTTACGATAGGTTATTGATTGAACTTATTTTAACTTTGGAACTTTGTTATAACTGTACCCGAATTGTATGTGAGCTGAAGACAAATACAGCAGAGAGACAAATTGAACAACTCGAATCCACTAAACTCGGGCTAAGCGCAATTAAGGTGCTGCAACGATTTCCAAAGCTCCCTCTGATCGATGAACTGTATTTTTGCTGTATGTATGTGTGTGTGATGTGTGCGATGGTATGTGCATGTGAAGAGAGAAAGAACGGCACCAAGCAACTAAAGAACCAACCTGTAATCTTGAAACGTGTTTGCCTCAAAACGTACGCCTTGGCTGATTTTTGCAGGCTTATGTATGTAGGTCATTTACCGAAATTCTATCAATTTGTTACTTAGCGATTAAGGAAATCCAGCGGCGTGTCCAGTACAAGCCCAAACTGAGATTCCACGGTGAATGTATATATGTAAAGCTGATCTGCTATATGAACGGTGAGTTCCAGCGGCGTGTCGAGTACAAGCCCGAACTGAGATTATACGGTGAATGTATAGCTGATCTGCTATGTATATATGATGATACGTCCTTCTGGGTCCACCCGGGGGCCAAAAAATGTTTGCTCCAAATTGGCAAACTGCGAAAATGCCTGTTTCAGGCCAGCAACTATGGTCCCAGTAACAACGCATCAACCGAATTCAATCGAAGTTCTTTTATTACTAGTTTCTATCTGCTCCTTCTATTCTTTCCTTCGAAGCTGCGACGCAGCGAGTAACAAGAGCGAGTACTTAACAGAGTGATAACATTTTTAGGCGGTACAATTCAAATATTTCTCATAAGTATGGGAGTAAGGAACACACGTAGAGATCTTGCAGCTCGTGCTCGTTGGGGGTTATTTTATTTGCTCGTAGCTTGCTATGCCCCGTCTCATAGCTAAGTAGCCCAAGTTGCGAGTTCTACGTATTTCCCTCACCTTTTATTTTTTAAACAAGATACGACTAAACAGGCTTTTCTTTGATCACAAAAAACAACAACAAAAACAAAAAAAAAAAAAATTCTGTGAAATGGTTTTCTTCCTTTTTATGTAAGCACAGTTACAACCCAAAAAAATAATTTATGTTCATTTGCCAGCCCATTGAAAATCGTCAAAATTTAAAATCGAGAATGGGGGGGGGGTCCCCTTAAGTGATTTCGACTTAAATATACCCTGTTCCTATCTACTGGAATCAAGTTTTCCTTTTTAACATCCAATTTAGTGAAACATTTTTGGAGAAGGTAAACTAAAACGATAACTTTTGAAAGAGTAACGTTCGTTTCGCCAGATATTTCTTGTGTTATCTCATAAAATGGACGAAGAATGGGCAAAACCTCTTCAATTATTTTCCATTATGTCTGAGACAAAACCGATTCTGAGCGTAAAATTGAAACTGCAACCATAACAGCTTCTATAAGCCTTACTAGCTTTTTCAGCATTTGATATGTGGAGTTCCAACGCGTTGGCACATCCTTGTTCAACTTTGTCTCTGGTAGATTCATGTGAGCTTTTTTGATCCCAATTGAGATGCGGTTTAAAAACTCCACGATCGCCTTTGATTTGGTACGCACGTCGTCTATTTCGGCCAACCCTTTCTGAACAATCAAATTCAGAGTGTGCGCAAAGCACGAAATGTGGAGCCAATCTCCCATCTTAACTGCTCCAACGGCAGCATTGTCTAATACAATAGCAGCTATTTTATTTTTAATTTGCCACTGGGAAGCAAATTTCTTTAAGTATTCACATAAATTTTTTGTTGTGTGATGCTGATCAAAAGCCTCGCAAGAAATCATATGCAAGGCTATGCTGACAGATTTGTTGTCGATGAAGTGCACAGTTACTGCTAGGTAGCTTTCATTTGTCCGGGATGTCCAACTTTCTGTCGCCAAACATACTGCTGAGGCCATCGATACCTTTTATTTTATGTCACTCATCAACAAGCTATGTATATTTGGCAGCAAAGTATTTGAGAGCGTTTTTGGGGTCGGTAGCTTATATCCTGGGCAGTTAGATGTCCTTTTGCAACCATTTCCACATGTTGCCGATCTATTTAATGCAGTGGTCGGCACCCCAATACAATGACACGTTTACATACATTAGTGTGAGTAACGAATTTTCAAACTCATCAACTACTCTCTCAGTGGCTGAGAGGTGCCGTATCTCTCTTTTCAAAAATAATAGATGAAAAAAAGTCAATGAAATAAAAAATATAAAAAAAACGTAATGATTAAAAAAATTCTACAAACGTAATGAGTAAAAAAAAAATTATACAGCTTTGACAACATCCAAAAGATCAACTAATTTTTCCATTCAATTCTTGAACACGCAATAAATCTCCCAAATGAATTTCGGAGATTTTGTTACGTTTCTTACATAAAATATTTTTCATACTTGAAAATGCTACTTCACAATTATAAGTAGTTCCAAACATAGAGTAAATTTAAAAAAAAATGCACTCTTTAGCTTGGGATAATTACTTTCTGAATTTCTAACGGAATTCAAAAATTATTTTTTAAATTATTAATCTCTTCGTGTAGTTTTGCGATCTAAATTACTATATCACAGGAAAGTGGAAAATTATGTAAGTCGAAAAAGGCAGTTAAAATATTAAGATCCTGAAACCGGTTGTCAATGTTTTGCAATAAGCTCTTTATTTTATTTACAAATTCTTTTATTTTTTCACAGTTATTAATATTTAATTCAAAAAAATAATTCCTTAGTCTTTTCTAAATTTATATATATATTATTCTCTAATTGATTTATAATTATTCTAAGTTTTCTTTTAAACACATCTATAGAATTTATTAAATCTAAGACTTCTTAATTTTTGCCTTGCAAACATAAGTTGAGATAATTAAATATACGTGGTTTATCACAGAAAAAGGCGAAATCTATTAAAAAATCTTTTTTTATACCCTTGCAGAGGGTATTATAATTTTGGTCAAAAGTATGCAACGCAGAGAAGGAGACATCTCCGACCCTATAAAGTATATATATTCTTGATCAGGATCACCTCCTGAGTTGATATGAGCATGTCCGTCTGTCCGTCTGTCTGTTTCTACGCAAACTAATCTCTCAGTTTTAAAGCTATCGACTTGAAACTTTGCACACACCCTTCTTTCCTTTGCACGCAGTACAATAAGTCGGAACGGCCCGGATTGGCCGACTATATCCTATAGCTGCCATATAACTGATTGATCGGAAATGGTGTTACTTCGGTGTTTTTAGAGTGAGAGAGTTCAAATTTTACATGCCAAATTTCGTAAGGATCGGCCGACTATATTCTATAGCTGCCATAAAACTGAACGATCGGAAATGACTCAACTTTCGTGTTTTTGAAGGTATAAAGCTGGAACTTGGAACAGATTATATTTTTGGTCAGTTGATCCGACCTACCAAATTTCATAACGATCGGCCGACTATATCTTATAGCTGTCATATAACTGAACGATCGGAAATGGTTCTTGGTAGAAATACCAACTTTGGTATGTTTGAAGATAGAAGTTTGGGACTTTTTTTAGATTTTGTATTGTAATAAATTGGATTATATATTCATAGTCCCATAAGGATCGGCCAACTATATCCGATGTTTGCGATATATATCCGGTTTTAACTTCAAGGGTATATAAACTTCGGCTCCGCCAAAGGTTAGCTTTCCTTTCTTGTTTTCAAATGAAGTAATGAGATCATCAACATCCTTTCCTAAAACTTTCAAAAAAAGTACCACTTATTTTCTTAAATTAAAAAGTCGTTCCAAACATTTTCCCCGACTTAACCACCTAACTTCCGTGTACATTAGTAAATCATCATATTCTGCTTTAAGCTCATCTAGAAATACCTTAACACACATAGAAAACACATTTTCTATGTGTTAAAGAATTATACCCCCCTCTTGTTCTATTTATTATTTAAACGCAAGTATTCATGACATGTACCATCTTTAACTCTTTTGAAAAAGAGCTTCCTGATGAATTACGCAAAATAATTTGGTAAATATATTAGAAAAAAGGGTATCAAAAAAAGGGTATGAAGAGAAATTACATCATAAATTTCCTCAAAAGAATATAAATTCTTATCTACGGTTTTCAAACATTTAACAAGTTGACAAATATTAACTATTAACTGCAATATTAAATATTTGACTTTCATCCAGGCAAATGTAAAAATATTTATTCATTCAATAGCCTCTTTTTTGTTTCAGAAAAAATAAATTTGGTTATTTTCTCTGTCCTACGCGTTATAGTGCGGGGAGATAGTGGACATTTTTCGTTTAATTCCAATACATCTTTCCCCACGTCTCCAAAACAAGTAACCACCTCAGAAAGTAAATTTTTAAAAAATAGCCCGTCAGAATATGGGCTTCTTGTGGGGGCATATTTACTGTAATCGTTTTTTAGTACGATCCTCAATTAATAAATTAAAACTAGAATGACTGGTTCTATAATGGCGTCCAATTTGTGTACAGTCAGCGCCACAAAAAAGGCGCACTTTGAAGGTTTACAAATTTTTAACTTTCAGGGCCTGTGGTTCATTTATATGATTGCGAATTTGCCCAAATTTTTTTTGATAAGTTAACTGATGGTATGTTAATAAAAGTGCATACCAATTTTTAGTTTAAATATGTTTTTAATATTAAAAAAATTTTTGTTTTTGGTTTCACCCTAGTTTTAACGACTTTTCACTATTATGGCACTTTTTAGGAAAAAATTCATAAAAGTTATAATAATGAAAAAATTCAACAAAAACTATTTATTTCCAATTGAATACCGTACTAACTATAAAAAAAAAATATATATATATATATATATATATATATAATATAAAAAAAAAAAATATAAAAAAAAATAAATATATATATTTAACAATAGACACATTTTTTAAATTTAGTTTATTTGCAAATTCCGCCTTTGCAAAGTATTTGAGAGCGTTTTTGGGGTCGATAGCTTATATCCTGGGCAGTTAGATGCCCTTTTGCAACCATTTCCACATGCTGCCGATCTATTTAATGCAGTGGTCGGCACCCCAATACAATGACACGTTTACATACAAGTTATCCAACCCCTAAATACAGGCCACTTATGGCTTTTATAAACAATATTTTCAATCTCTGCATTTGCCTTTGGCTTGATCTTTGGCTCAATTATCCAACCCATAAATCCAGGCCACTTATGGCTTTCCACTTATGAATTTTATAAACAATATTTTCAAACTCTGCATTTGCCTTCGGCTTTGTCTTTGGCTCTGAGGTCCGATCTCGGTTCCCCATAAACAAATCAAAATCAAAAGTAAACATCAGCTTCCCTCCGAAGCCCAATCAATTACGCCTTTTGCGTTTCAAGTACCCACCAAATTGCATCGATCAGCTTAATCGAATTTCACAATAAGATACGGCAGTTTCATCTTAAGCCTCTAATCTAAACACAACTGATGGCCGAGGTTCTTTGGATCAGATTTAGAATTAAGAAGGCAGTCCTATTTTGACTGAGACCGCGAACGGTTGACAAAAGTATTTAAGAAAAAACCAAAAGTGTCTTGTAATTTTTGCGTTTAATAAATAAAGGTTTAACACCAAGTTGTGAAATTAAAAAAATAAAATTTTCATTTTTTTAATTCACCGAACTACAAACAATTTAACTGGCGCCCAACTCAAGGGGCCGCGTCACATAAAGCTCCAAAAAAATAGTTTTATGAAAAATAAGTTAAACATAAACGGAACTCGCGCGCTCAACAAATCAACATTTTTAGTGGAAAAATTAAAACATCCACCAAACGACACTACCAAGTGACAGTGATCGTTAACAATAAAGTAGATGGAAATTAATTAATGAAATAATACATAAAGAGTGAATTAAAATAAAGGTGGACCGAAATTTTAAACCAAACAATTACAAGAACACAAAAACTAAAAAAAATCAACGCACAAAAAAAAACAAACAAGAACAACAAAAACAAATAAAACGACAACTCCAACAAGAAAAACCAGGGAAGGAAGGCAGGACATTCTCAAATAAAAACGACAAGGAAGGAAGACAGGACATTCTCTATCCATTTATCAACTATCAACTACCAACCACACAGAAGGAAGACCCCAACGGGACAATATCGTGAGGAATTAATTTAAAATAATAAAAAAATTAAAGACTAAAATTTAAGACCTGTAAATTTGAGAAAAATAATATAAGATTTATATATTGCAAAAAGTAAGATTCGCGATTTAACAAAAAAATATAAAGAATAATTCTGGAAGATTTGATAAATAGCTTTTGTGAACTAAATCTAACAATGGCAACCGGAGGTTCAGCACCAAATTTTTCTGCAGGCAGTGTAGCCACAGCCGGCAGTTTAACAGTAGAATTGATAAACAGATTAATAAACGCTCAACTTCAATTGAATGAAGTTAGCAGGAAAGTAGAATATTTAGAAGGAAGGCTAGCCACAGATGCAAACACTGTGGAAGATTATAAAGTACAAACAATTGACCCAGCTATAAAATGCGATACAACACTTGAAGTGGTAAAATCCTTACCAAATTTCACAGGGGAAACAACACAATATGTAGGTTGGAGGGAAGCTGCAGAAACTGCAATGAGTCTCTATAAAATTGAAAGTGAACAATATTTTATCGCCCTAACAATTTTACGAAATAAAATTATGGGAGCTTCCCATGATGCTCTTACCAATCATGGCACAGTTTTAAACTTTAAAGCAATCTTATCCCGATTGGACTTTATATATAGTGACAAACGACCAATAAATGTTCTTGAGTCAGAACTAAGTAACCTCAGGCAAGGACGAATGACAATTACTGAGTACTATAACGAAGTCAATAAAAAATGACCTTACTAATAAACAAAACCATAATGACATACGGAAAGGACAGTGTAATTACCAAAGAAACAAACAATTCAATAAGGGGAAAGCTCTACGAGTATTTATATCCGGACTTCATGGATCTATTTCAGAAAATCTTTTCTCATTAAATCCACCAGATTTGCCCAATGCTTTGGCAAAGGCCCAAGAATTAGAATCAAACAACTTCCGTGCTCAATTCGCAAATAGGTTTAATGGATTTAAAAATGAAAGTAAATATCGGGGAAACAACTTACGATTTGATCAAATACGGCAAAATAATAATACCACTAAAATTGGAAATAATTTTAATCATAACCAAAATTACAATTGGCCACAAAAGAGAAATTTTTGGCAAAATAATCAAAATAATAATCATAAGCAACAAGCTATCGAGCCAATGGATGTTGATCCACCGATTCAACTCCAGAATAAATCTAATAACAATCGGCAGCCGAGCCAAAATTGGCAGTCAAATAGTAACCAGGGAAGATATAATAATTGGCAGGCAAACGATAATCAAGGTAGATATAATAATAATTATCATCAAAATAAAAATCGTTCAAATTTTTATAACAGAAATCAAAATAGAGAGCAAACTCAAGCTCAAAATAGGGAATCAGATGGAACAGAAAGCCAGCCAGCTAACAAAGTAACCAGATTAAATAATATTAATGAAGACCATTTTTTAGACCAGACCCCTACAGAGGAATGCCTTATTTAAATAGGATAGATCGAAAAACCAAGAAGCAGCTAAAAGTTTTAATAGATACAGGAGCCACTGCTTGTTACATAAAAAGGGGAATTTTTGAAAATAAAAACGAGCTACCAATATACAAAAAGGTAACAACAGTTCATGGCTACTTAATTATTAGGTATTACCATATTATAAATATATTTGAAACAAAACAATTATTTATGAAATCGAAGGGTTAGAATCTGATATTCTAATTGGATTCAATTTATTAAGAAAAATTGGAGCTATAATAAATATAGATAAGGGAATCTTGGAATATAATGGGAAACAGGAGAAGTTAAAATATTATGATAATGAGGAGAAAAACGAAATACGTTTAATTGAAAAAAATAATATTCTTCCGTTAAAAGAATTTATTATAAAAAAGTATTTTGATGATAATGGTAGCGAAAACACAGATTCATTATTTGTTGAAAATAGTGAGAAAAGCTTGGGAGTTAAAAATCCCGAGAACGCCGACGTAGAAATATGCGTCAACAAAAATTCAAATATTTTGGGAATTAAAAATCCTGAGAACGCCGACGTAGAAATATCCGTCAATAAAAATAAAAATATCTTAGGAATTAAAAATCCTGAGAGTGCCGACGAAGTAAATACCGTCAAAAATCAAATAAATCATATAGGTACCGACCAATTAGGCGGACTGAGGGAAAAGATAGTTCACTATATTGAAAAGGAGCATTCAAAGATAAATATGCAAATTCCTTTTAGAACAGACATAAAGGGGGAAATAAATCTAATCCATGATAGGCCAATATACGGGAAGCAGTATCCGTATGCTCTATCTGTCAACGACTTCGTGAATAGCGAAATCAAAAGAATGTTATCAGAAAAAATAATAAGGCCTAGCAGAAGCCCTTACAATTCATCACTTCTGGTAGTCCCAAAGAAGGGAGAGAATCAAGACGGAAGCCGTAAATTAAGACTCGTCATTGATTATAAAAAATTAAATGAAAGTACTATACCTGACAGGTACCCAATGCAAGACCCATCAGTAATTCTATCAAATTTGGGAAAAGCAAGATATTTTTCAACAATAGATTTAGAGTTAGGATTTCATCAGATACTAATGAAAGAATCTGATGTCGAAAAAACAGCTTTTTCAATAAATAATGGAAAATACGAATTTTTAAGAATACCATTCGGTTTAACAAATGCACCAAGAATCTTTCAGAGAGCAATGGACGATATTCTAAGAGAAGAAATATGAAAAACATGTCATGTCTATATGGACGACATTATAATATTCTCAAACTCAATTAAGGGGTTATATACCTTTTTTTTTCTTCAAAAAAACGAAAAATTTTTTTTTGCTGAATCCTAAAGTAATCCCCTAGAGATAAATATTTTCCCAAAGTTTCATGGAGATCCGAATAATAGTTCGATAGGAAAACAGCGTTTTGAGGCGCGGTTCGTCACGGCTGCGGACAGCGTCATGCTACTTTGAATGCGAATTTCTCAAAGTCGTGTTTTTCCAAAAGTGCCTTCGCCGTGACCACGATTACACAAAAACTATTTGATCGATCTTCTTCAATTTTTTTTTTAAATCATTCGTAATGATTGTGCCGAGTTCGTGAACGATTCAGTTTTTTTGCGTCCATTTTGATTTTGCAGATAAAAATTTTTTAATAAAATTTTTAGAACTGAAAACATCAATTTTTTGGAAAAATGTTTACTGTATGCAGGAAAAACCAAATATTCTTGAAACTAATCGTTCACCAACTGGATATAATATTATACTAATAAAAAATTTTTGGTTTTTGGATTTTGGTTGACTGGCTGGACTGCTATCGTGGTCACCGCAAGCCGCTATAAAAAAAAAATGGTTCCGAGAGAATTGCCATAACTTTGTAAATTGTTCATATTTTTTTAAGAACAAACGCTTATTGTTTCAATAAAAACATGTACTTTTAATAAAAAATAACTTCAGTGTCATAAAATAATTGCTACACGCACGAAATAAAAATCCAAAGTTCCCTCAATTTTTTCGCTCAAAAAGGTATATAACCCCTTAAACGACACTATACAGATCTAAACAAAATTATAAATATATTACTGAGGGCAAACATGAAAATCTCTTTAGAAAAATCTAAGTTTTTCAAACGCAAAACCCGTTTTCTAGGATACATGGTATCCTATAACGTCATTAAGACAGACCCAGAGAAAATTGAAACCATTAGTAAATATCCGCTTCCAGAAAATATTCGGGAACTAAGAAGTTTCCTAGGTATTACGGGCTATTATAGAAAAATTGTTTCAAACTAGGCAAACTTTCTACAAGACGTGGAAAACGAGGAAGATAAAGCTATAATAATAGAAGAAACACACAGCCGTGCTCATAGGGGGCTAGAAGAGAATTACAAAAAGATCAGCAAATTATATTATTGGCCAAACTGTTTTAAAAAATTAAAAGAATATATAAAAAATTGTGTGATTTGTAACGAAAATAAATATAACAGGCACCCAATAAAAATTCCAATTGGGGAAGCCCCAATTCCAAGTAAAGAGGGGGAAATTTACACATTGATATATATTACGCGCAAGGTCTTACTTTCATAACTTGTATTGACGTAAAAGAAGTCCAAAATAAATTAAATATCGAAAATAAAGTAAGGGAACTTCTTCAACATTTTCCACAAGCAAAAGTAATAATGACCGATAATGAACCGAGCTTTACCTCGGCCCAATTTAAATCTTTCGCACAAAGGTGCAATTTAACTATTCATTACGCAGACCCGAGCCACAGCACGTCAAACGGACAAGTTGAAAGGGCACATTCTACATTAACAGAATTAGCTCGATGCATTAAAGAAGACTTTAATTTAACTGACTTTTCCGAAATAGTAATAAGAGCCGCTCAAGAATATTATCAGAGCATTCATTCTACAACGAACCAAAAACCTTTTGACGTACTATATAATAAAATAGAGCACGATAAAATTCATCAACTTTTGAAAAATACTCAAGGGAAAATGTTGGAAACACATAATGAAAACAGAAAAGAAAAAGAATATCATGTAGGACAGGTAGTCTACGAAAAGAAACACGGGGAAAGAAATAAACTTAAAACCAGATATAAAAAACAAATAGTTAAGGAAAATTTACCCAACAAAATAATAATCAACAATAGAAATAGAATTATTCACAAAGATAATATAAAATTCTAAGTATTTATATATCATCCTTTTTTTCTTTCCTTTCCCAGAAAATGTTTTATCAGGTGCTCATACTACACCTTATTTTATTAACAAAATCAGAAATAATTGACTATACAAGTCACGAATATCTTCTATTTAAGGACAATAAAGACGTATTGACGTACGATTCATACGCAGATTTATTCCATGTAACTAACTTAAGCTTTTATAAAGAAATAATTTGGAATCAGATAATATTAAAAGGGATACTAATAAAAGGTCACAATGGGAAATTAAATATGACATAAAAGTAATCGAACTAATTTTATCGCAACTAATATCAACTAGATCAAAAAGAGGGATAAATGAGTTAGGCACCGTGTGGAAATGGTTAGCTGGAACTCCGGACCATGATGATTTTATTACAGTTCAGAATAAAATTAATGAATTAATTTAAAACAATAATAAGCAGTCTATTATCAATTCCCGATTATTCAAAGAAATAGAATCTCTTTCCGATGATTTTAAAAAAGTATTTATTGATCAAGATCTACCACTTCGAAAACATCGCTTGCGATTATTAACATTTGATCTGCAAAATTTAAAAAAATAATAGACGTTTTTAATACCAAAATTTTAAACAATGATGACATCTTGGAAATATTAAAACATGAACAAAAACCAGTAATTATAGCTGATTTAATGGACATCTCTTCTTTTAAAATCGCATTGCATAAAGAACTTTTAATAATTTATATAAAATACCCAATAATAAAAAACAGATGTGAAATATATCACGCTAGAGCGATTTCCTAAATCGATGGAAAACTAGTATTAAGCAATCAAGTCGCAAAATGCGAAAATATTTTTTACGAAATGTCTAATTTTAAGAACGAACTTTTTAATAATTATTGCACTCTTCGTAACAAAAACTTGTTTTACCCGATTATTAAATGGTGAGAAATCAACCTGTCAAAAAATAAGAGAAAAAAATAAAAAAATAGACATCATACAGGATGGTGCCATTCTTATAAATGGGAACAATGTTGTTAACAACTCCCATTTAAACGGTTCGTTTTTAATAACATTTAATGGTACAACTAAAATTAATAATAACTCGTATACCAATTTGGAAAATAAAATTCTTGAATACGTAACTACGAACCACTTTAAAAATTGTGAAATCCGATCCGATTACATATTATCAAATAACTCTGATGTTTCTTTAGATAATATAAACATTTTAAACCCATTCGTTAAAATTAAGAATACTAAAATATCACTTACCTTTATATTATTAATTTTAATCATTATATATTTGATTCTTTCACTTATTATAAAATACAAAAATGCTATATTATTTGTAACCAAAAAACATCGGCCTGAACCAGAAAAATCTATTAACCAAGAAATTTTTTTAACAGAATTAAGAGATCATTTAAGCGAATTTCATATTGAATCGGGACAATCCATTTTAGAAGGGGGAGAGTTATCCAACCCCTAAATACAGGCCACTTATGGCTTTTATAAACAATATTTTCAATCTCTGCATTTGCCTTTGGCTTGATCTTTGGCTCAATTATCCAACCCATAAATCCAGGCCGCTTATGGCTCTTCACTTATGAATTTTATAAACAATATTTTCAAACTCTGCATTTGCCTTCGGCTTTGTCTTTGGCTCTGAGGTCCGATCTCGGTTCCCCATAAACAAATCAAAATCAAAAGTAAACATCAGCTTCCCTCCGAAGCCCAATCAATTACGCCTTTTGCGTTTCAAGTACCCACCAAATTGCATCGATCAGCTTAATCGAATTTCACAATAAGATACGGCAGTTTCATCTTAAGCCTCTAATCTAAACACAACTGATGGCCGAGGTTCTTTGGATCAGATTTAGAATTAAGAAGGCAGTCCTATTTTGACCGAGACCGCGAACGGTTGACAAAAGTATTTAAGAAAAAACCAAAAGTGTCTTGTAATTTTTGCGTTTAATAAATAAAGGTTTAACACCAAGTTGTGAAATTAAAAAATAAAATTTTTTTTTTTTTAATTCACCGAACTACAAACAATTTAACTTACATTAGTGTGAGTAACGAATTTTCAAACTCATCAACTACTCTCTCAGTGGCTGAGAGGTGCCGTATCTCTCTTTTCAAAAATAATAGATAAAAAAAAGTCAATGAAATAAAAAATATAAAAAAAACGTAATGATTAAAAAAAATTCTACAAACGTAATGAGTAAAAAAAATTATTCAGCTTTGACAACATCCAAAAGATCAACTAATTTTTCCAGTAAATTCTTGAACACGCAATAAATCTCCCAAATGAATTTCGGAGATTTTGTTACGATAAACCACGTATAAACAAAACCACCACGTTTTGTTACGATAAACCCACGTCTCCAAAACAAGTAACCACCTCAGAAAGTAAATTTTTAAAAAATAGCCCGTCAGAATATGGGCTTCTTGTGGGGGCATATTTACTGTAATAGTTTTTGAGTACGATCCTTAATTAATAAATTAAAACTAGAATGACAGCGCCACAAAAAAAGGCGCACTTTGAAGGTTTACAAATTTTTAACTTTCAGGCCCTGTGGTTCATTTATATGATTGCGAATTTGCCCAAATTTTTTTTTAATAAGTTAACTGATGGTATGTTAATAAAAGTGCATACCAATTTTTAGTTTACATATGTTATTAATATTAAAAAAATTTTTGTTTTTGGTTTCACCCTAGTTTTAACGACTTTTCACTATTATGGCACTTTTTAGGAAAAAATTCATAAAAGTTATAATAATGAAAAAATTCAACAAAAACTATTTATTTCCAATTGAATACCGTACTAACTATAAAAAAAAAAAAATATATAGGCAATTTAACAATAGACACATTTTTTAAATTTAGTTTAATACTTAGTAATTCCGCCTTTGCAAAGTATTTGAGAGCGTTTTTGGGGTCGATAGCTTATATCCTGGGCAGTTAGATGCCCTTTTGCAACCATTTCCACATGCTGCCGATCTATTTAATGCAGTGGTCGGCACCCCAATACAATGACACGTTTACATACATTAGTGTGAGTAACGAATTTTCAAACTCATCAACTACTCTCTCAGTGGCTGAGAGGTGCCGTATCTCTCTTTTCAAAAATAATAGATGAAAAAAAGTCAATGAAATAAAAAATATAAAAAAAACGTAATGATTAAAAAAATTCTACAAACGTAATGAGTAAAAAAAATTATTCAGCTTTGACAACATCCAAAAGATCAACTAATTTTTCCAGTAAATTCTTGAACACGCAATAAATCTCCCAAATGAATTTCGGAGATTTTGTTACGTTTCTTACATAAAATATTTTTCATACTTGAAAATGCTATTTTACAATTATAAGTAGTTCCAAACATAGAGTAAATTTAAAAAAAAATGCACTCTTTAGCTTGGGATAATTACTTTCTGAATTTCTAACGGAATTCAAAAATTATTTTTTAAATTATTAATCTCTTCGTGTAGTTTTGCGATCTAAATTACTATATCACAGGAAAGTGGAAAATTATGTAAGTCGAAAAAGGCAGTTAAAATATTAAGATCCTGAAACCAGTTGTCAATGTTTTGCAATAAGGTCTTTATTTTATTTACAAACTAGCTGACCCGGCAGACTTCGTATGCCTCATCGATAAATAAAAGACCTAATCTTTTGTATAAAATGATTTTAAAACAAACAAATCGAATCCGTATTTAATAAAAAAGCATTTATTTAATAAAGCATGAATTATTATATTATATTATTTTCGATACATCATGTTGCTTACTTACAAAACAGAGTTTTCCTGAAATACTGGCTATTTATAAGGTTTAAATTTGATATTCACAGACACACACTGTTAAAATACAGTCTGTTAATTAATTTAAAGCTTTCTCATAAACTATATTTTTTGTTTTGTTTTGTGGTGCGTAAATAAACAAAGAAGACGGTTTTCCGACGCGCGAACACGCGACGTATAATTGTCCATGCGCGA
This sequence comes from Drosophila parabipectinata, assembly GCA_018153455.1. Classification (NCBI taxonomy): domain Eukaryota; kingdom Metazoa; phylum Arthropoda; class Insecta; order Diptera; family Drosophilidae; genus Drosophila; species Drosophila parabipectinata. The sequence goes on along the minus strand of JAECYA010000310.1, from coordinate 1,895,304 downwards.
AACAGGGAAACTCCAAGTTGATTCCACAAACTTCTAACGACTGTCCTTGCGATTTATTTATGGTCATCGCAAAGGCCAGACGCACTGGAAATTGTAACCGTTTAAAATCGAATGGTAAGTTCGTTGGAATCATCGGTATCCGCGGGATCAAGACATCCTCTCCTTTGTATTTTCCTTTTATGATTGTCGCCTCAATGACGTTATTCATCAGTCTTTTCACAGCCAGTCTTGTTCCATTGCATAGTCGAGGTTGATTAATGTTACGCAGCATGATGACAACTGATCCCACTTTTAACTGCAAATTGTGAGGTGGTAATCCAGGCAATTCCAGTGAATTTAAAAACTCAGTGGGATAGTTGACTACGTCATCCTGGTTCATTACGGTGTCGACTGATTTGAAGGAAACCAACTGTCCTGGAAGAAAATTCTGAATGGTCGCATTAAGATCCTCGACATCTTTATTTTTCGCTGCTAATATTGCTCGTTCACCCAGCCAATTATGGTTATTGAACTTTTGCGCTATATCTGGGAAAACTCGCTGAATAAGCTCCACTTTTGAGTCTGTGATGTGACAGAAATCTGTAGGTAATGTGATGAATCCGGTCGAGGGGTCCACTGCAACTTTATTATTTCCAATGTCTAACAACTGCTTCGCAAACACATTTGCAGTTTCATCTTGTTGCAAAAATACTCGCATGTTAGTTGTTAAGTGGAGTGTCTTTACGTACTGCCACAAATTTGATGATTTTAGGCATGCATTTAGTTCATCAGCAACAGTTGATCGGGGAATAACTGAAAGAGTCTGACGAAAATCACCTGACAACAGAATCATGGCCCCACCAAAAATATTTTGGTTGTCACGAAGATCTTTCAACGTTCTGTCCAGTGCCTCCAGTGACCTCTTATGGGCCATTGTGCATTCATCCCAAACAATCAATTTGCATACCTGTAGGATCTTGGCCATTGCGCTATTTTTGGCGATGTTGCAAATTGGTGTTTCGGTGATTTGCATGTTTAGTGGTAATTTCAAGGCAGAATGTGCAGTCCGCCCGCCTTCTAGCAGAGTTGCAGCTATTCCAGATGAAGCCAACGCTAGAGCAACATCATTTCGCGATCTGATCCTCGCCAAAAGCAATGAAATTAAAAACGTTTTTCCGGTTCCTCCGGGAGCATCAAGGAAATAAATTCCACCAGATCCACTGTTCACAGCTTCTATCAAAGTGTCGTACGCAATTCTTTGTTGTTGATTTAATTGTGGAACATTTGTACGAACTGTTTCGGCCAATGCTTCAATGTCGTACTGATGTTCTCTTTGCAACTCGTGGTTTAATGCATCGTGCATATGACGATTGGGTGCTGTCATTCCCAAACACGACAATACTTTATTTGCCATCAATAAACACATATCTTCTATCATGATCAATGTGTCATTGTAAATTTCTTCAGTCATTTGTAGTGTATGATTCAAAGTTTGACGGCGCACACGATGCAAAACATTCTCAGACATGTCATCTCTATAGTTAACCCACAAATCCATTGGATTCGAGGGGAAACATGTCGATATGATAATCGCAAACAATATACGAATTTGATGCGGCGATGAAGATATTACGGAATCCTTGAGCGTATCATCCCAGTGCGAATCATTCTCAAGTAAATGTAATAGTTGACATGCCTCACGGTAGGTCGCACACAGCTGTCCATTAACTGTTCTCAGTTGTTGAAACGATGTCGGACCACGAACATTCACCAACAACAACCGCAAATAATAACATTCATCGTTATTTGGATGTACTGTGTAGATGCGACCCAGAGCATCTGAAGCAAATACATTTGGATGTCCTTCAACTGGTGTTCCTTGTTTTCGACGCTGAAACGATTTCGATGATGCGTTCCATGTGTAATAGCGTGGCATGTCAGCATACAGCAAAGTGCGAGCAAAATCATCAGTTTGACAGACTGTGAAGAAACTTGTTAATGTTGTCGACGGTGGATGTGCCGCCCTGTCTGCCGCGTTAGATGCATTAAAATAAACTCGTTGACCATTTTCTAAATGGACTGCCAAATGGACTACTGTAGGGTGTCTTTCATGGATCGCAAATGAAAAGATTCGCCAAATAGCTTCATTGCTACTTACATAGCGACCCATCTGGTACTGTGATATTTCATCATTTGCATTGGTTACACCGAAGACAGCCATATCACTACCTTTATTAACATATTTACATATGTACTTTATCGACTTCACAGAATTACAATATTCCACATTGATGTGAGTCTCAAAAGCTTTGGACAATATTGGCGAGAATGGCACAATCCAACGATTGTCTACATCAACATTTTGTCCTCTTACCTTCACAACTACCGATCGCCCACTGTCCGCAACTGATCGCCGACGATACAATGGGTATCCATCATTTCCCGTTATGGTTTCAGCAAGCAGGTCTCTTGGGTATCGCTTGGAACACCTACCGTCGACCATACAGTGTGAATTGTAGTTGAAATGTCCGCAAGGTCCATGTATCATGTGTTTGGTAACTACTGCATGCAATTTTGGGTCAACTATTTCATCTGGAATTTCAGCTGAAATTATGGAATCAATCTCATCTGGCCTTATTTTGTCCACTAACCAGACTAAAATGTGCGCATGTGGCAATCCACGCTTTTGCCATTCTACAGAGCACATCCAACAACGGACTCGGCCATACACACAATGCTTTATTAAAAAATTCATGAGAGATTTTAATTTTTGTTTAAAAACTCTGGCGGTTATGTCATGTCTATCAACTGGTGTTTGGCTATGTAGTAATTCCTTCTTGATTTCGGACCATTTTGGGTTACATGTGAATGTAACAAATAAGTCTGGGCGGCCATAATGCCTAACATATGACATAGCATCCTGAGCATATTCATGCATGTGGCGTGGGCTTCCTATATAAGTAGCTGGTAAAATTGTCATTCTTCCTACATTATTCACATTGCCATCAGCATTTATAGCATCGCGGAGATGAATGTATTCCTCTGACCGTAGCCGTCGTTGGTTCAAACGGATGTATGTCAATCGTTCAGTCTCAATTTTGACATACATATCAACTGCAAACTGATGAAAAAGTCGTTGACACATCAAAATATGATTTACTTCACCTTGACGGATCATGAGTCTGTATGAATAGAAATTCATAGCACTAGCTTTTTTGTTGGTTTCAGCACCTGCAATCAAAAATGATAAATGTTTAAATTGTTACTTCGATGAATTGAATTTAAAAATATTATTTAATCTTGTTCAATTCATTTACCTGTTACTTGATTTACCATTTTGATATTAAAATGGTATCCATCTTCCCCCTGCCAGAAGATCAAAGGATATTAGTAGGGAGTAAATAGGCAATCGGCTGATTTCTTGCATCATATCCGTGTATGCATGTATATGTTGGTGGGAACGTAAATCCACAATCCAATATACACTCACATATATATATAATCCTAAATAAAAAATAAATATTGACCTTTCATCCGACCCTGACATAAATATGTCTCCTGCAAGAAAGTGATAAAAAGGGATCGCAGCAGGTCAATTGGTTCCTTTTTTTCTTGACCCTTCAGGGTGGATTTTCACTTTTCTACGAAAAGGTTTTCTTGTGATATACTTACTCCTTGTAAAATTCTGTATTATATTTTATATTATAAAATTAAATTTCTGTACATAAGTCCGAGTTAATTTAAAGTTAATTAAAAAAGAATTGGAGTAAAAAATCCTTTTAAATGATATGCAACACCATAATAAAATTTTGGAAATTTTTTTTTTTTTAATAATTATTTGTTCTTCATCATTAATTTTAAATTAATTACAAAATAATTATAATAGATGGTAGATGGCTCTGCCCAATTTTACACAAACTTGAACCATAGATGGCGCCACTAAATTTACGTCGTACGCCGTTTGCCTAATTACATACTACTAAAATTTTTCTGGCGCTTATACGCCGTTTGCCTAATTCCCTACAAATTCAACTGTCCACTTAAGATACCTGTCTAAGATTCAGGATCGTGAAAAAATAAATAAGATTCAGGATCGTGAAAAAATAAATAAAATTGATTAACAAAAAATAAAATGCTTATTTACAAAAATTATATTCATGGTGCTGCAGTTCATTTAAAAATGTATTTTATTATAATTATTTTGTAATTAATTTAAAATTAATGATGAAGAACAAATAATTATTTAAAAAAAAAAAATTTCCAAAATTTTATTATGGTGTTGCATATCATTTAAAAGGATTTTTTACTCCAATTCTTTTTTAATTAATTTTAAATTAACTCGGACTTATGTACAGAAATTTAATTTTATAATATAAAATATAATACAGAATTTTACAAGGAGTAAGTATATCACAAGAAAACCTTTTCGTAGAAAAGTGAAAATCCACCCTGAAGGGTCAAGAAAAAAAGGAACCAATTGACCTGCTGCGATCCCTTTTATCACTTTCTTGCAGGAGACATATTTATGTCATGGTCGGATGAAAGGTCAATATGTATTTTTTATTTAGGATTATATATATATGTGAGTGTATATTGGATTGTGGATTTACGTTCCCACCAACATATACATGCATACACGGATATGATGCAAGAAATCAGCCGATTGCCTATTTACTCCCTACTGTAGGCTCTAGGCTCTAAGCGTTATCTTTTCTTTCGAGTCTTCTGATTGGTTTTCCCGATTCATTAACCGGAAAAATGTGGGGAAAATTGGGGTGGTTTTCATGCGTTAACTCATGTACATGTATTGATGATACCAATACATTCAAACACAAGTACCTGTTTTCCGTTTTCGAGGATCAATAGGTTTTGAGGTTTATGCTAAGAATCAAATTTTTAGTATAAATGTTGCCTTGCCGGTTAAAGCAATTTTTACGCTTTTTCTTTTTTACAAAAAATAAAAAACAAAAACCTAAAAACATAAAAATGGAGTCAAAAGTTGCATGTGACTTGTGCTCTAAAGTTATTAGTGTGAATGAGTTTATAACTCATTATGAGCGATGTGAAGGACCGCGAAATGCCTTCTCGGAGATGAACAAGAAATCTCAGGCCAGCGGTTTGGCGAAAGTTTTGTATCGTTCGCGAACAAAGGTGTCCAAAAAACAGGATGATAATCAACAACCAAAAATCCAAGGAACCAGGATCCAAGGAACTACTGCAAAACATAGTATATTCAACGTATCATCAGCTGTTAAACGGAAGGCTGGTGAGCCCAGGGAAACTAGCCCTCAAGAGGGGCAACCCATGGATTTTGAAGATCAGCCATCAACATCAAAAAGGGCTAGACTAGACCGCATAATTGCTGAGAAGAATATTTGTCCCGATTGTAAGCAAAATTGTGCTTTCGTTGAGGAAAGAATTCATTTACATTCTCCAAATCATAGAGCAGCATTAAGGAAACTTGTGTGGCAAAATGCTAACATTTTTCCTATAACCCAAAGTGATACTTTTTACACAAAAAAGTATAAAGTATTCGGAGTGCGCGATCTAGATTTAAAAGAATTTTACATTGGATGTAAGAATAATCTTTTAAACATTATAAAATATGCACTTAGCGAATTAAGAGCTATAAAAGTGCGTCTATCAGTTCATGGAAAATATGTAAAACCGACTGAAGAAACTAATAAGATGCAAGAAGAAACAAAACATTTCTCGACAAACTATAAAGCAATTTACGTCAGCTCATATAATGACGTCGAATACATTTTAAATGACGATAACGAAATGTTAATTGCAAAAGCCGATGAATTCCAGGAGAGGGATTCTGGATGGGCTATTAAGCATTTTACATTTTATGAAATACAAATATTAAAGCTAGAGCACCTTCCTGGATCAGGATATGTTGAAGCACCTAAGAGCATAAGAAAAAGAAATGCTCTCATAAATGTTAAAAATAATGACATTTATTGTTTTAAGTGGTGTATTTTGGCTCACATAGCATATATGAAACACATTCAAATAAATTTTGGTACATCAGCGCAAAAAAATCAGCTCGCAAAAAACTGCCCAGAACTTCATTTTATGGAATTTTTGATATTAGCCAACCAATTATAACATATGAACAACAAATATTAAACTTTTCGGGAATAGAGTTTCCCATTACAAAGAATGGAATAAAGCTGTTCGGGAAAAATAACTCAAATTACAGCATAAATGTATATGAAATTTATGATGGTCGCATAGAAGGTCCTACAATTAGAACTAAAGAAGTAAAAATCCATCATATCGATATATTGGGAATAGAAAATCCTAAAAAAAATTGTTTGCATTATGCGTACATTACAAGCATAAAAACATTGTGTAAATCACAAGTGAACAACTCAAATTCGGAGAGATATTTTTGTAGAAATTGCCTACAATTTTATTGCAAGTTTTAAAGTTAATAAATTTTTCCTTTTTACAAATTACAGGACATGACTGTATGAAGGTTTTTGTTAAAACTTTGGAAGAGGAGACAATGGCCTTATATAGCAAATACTGGAAGGGATCAAAAAAACCTATATATAACTTTGACATCTGCGATGAGGACTACCAGGAGCATGGGAACTGCTATGCGTGTGAAGAGGTCATCAGTACGGATGAACGCGTACAATATTTTAACCAGTTCATGGGTAAATACCAAGGTCCTATCCATAGAAGTTGTAAAGATAGTTTTAAGTTAAAAGCTTATTTCCCTGTAGTTTTTCATAATTTATCAAGATACGATATCCACGTCTTTATTAATGCCCTAGGGGGTAAATTGAAACCAATACCCTCTACTAAAGAGTTATATATTGCTCTAAATCAGACAATTTTTGAAAAGGGAAAGACTAATTATACTATAAAGTACATAGATTCCAATAGATTTTTAAATTCTAGTTTAGAAAAATTAGCTTACAACATGGAAGATAAAGATTTTAAAATATTAAAATCAAAATTTAGTGGAGAGAAGTTTAGGCAAATGAGAAGAAAGGGAGTATTTCCCTATGATTATTTGGATAGTTTTGAAAAATTCAATGAAACCGAACTTCCTCCTAGGGAATATTTTTATAATTCGTTGAAAGACGAAGAGTGTAGTATTAGCGAATACAATTTCGCTAAAGAAATTTGGAGTTCGTTTCAGTGCAGAACTCTTAAAGACTATATGAAATTGTATTTGGAGAGTGACGTACTAATTTTAGCAGACGTTTTTGAAAACTTCCGTAATATATGCTCAAAAATTTATAAATTAGACCCTGTTAATTATGTTTCAGCCCCATCTATTTCATGGGATGCTATGCTGAAGTATACTAAAGTAGAATTAGATTTAATAAGTGACCCCAACATTTACAATTTTGGTAAAAGAGGTATACGGGGCGGTCTGACTCAATGTACTCAAAGAATTTCAAAACCAAATAATGAGTACATGAGAAATTATGATAAAACAAAACCAAAAAATTATTTGTCGTATATTGACGCAAATAATTTATATGGTTGGGCTATGAGCCAAAAACTCCCATTTTCAAATTTTCAATTTTTAAGCGAAAATGAAACCAATTTATTTGATGTAGAAAATGCTGATTCCTCAGGAGACACAGGATATATTTTAGAAGTAGATTTAGAATATCCTGATGAAATTCATGACAAACATAACAGTCTACCATTTTGTCCTGAAAACAAGGTTCCCCCAGGAGGAAAACAGCCAAAATTAATAGCTGATTTAAATTCTAAAGAGTTTTATATTATTCATTTAAAACAGCTTCAATTGTGTCTTAAACAGGGATTAAAATTAAAGAAAATTCATAGAATTTTATCTTTTAATCAGTCATACTGGTTAAAGCCCTATATAGATTTAAATACCCAACATAGAAAAATAGCAAAAAATGAATTTGAAAAAAATTTTTATAAATTAATGAATAATGCCGTATACGGCAAAACCATGGAAAACGTAGAAAAGCGTCGAGAAATAACACTAGTAACTCGTTATGAATCGACGCAAAACTCTCCAGGGTTTAGACAACTAGTTGCAAGGAATAATTTTCATAGTTTAGAAATTTTTGGAGAAAATTTAGCTGCAATTGAGACTACAAAGACTTCAATTTTGTATGATAAGCCTATTTATATTGGATTTACTGTTCTCAATTTGTCCAAATGGCTAATGTATGATTACTATTATAACTTTTTATTAGTAGAGTGTCCCTCAGCAAAAATAATATATATGGATACAGACTCTTTTATAGTTTCCTGTGAAGAGGATATATACAAAATAATAAAAAAAAATTCTAGCCGTTTTGACACATCAAATTATGAGACAGGAAACCGATTCAACATTATTCAAGCTAACAACAAAGAATTGGGCTTATTCAAAGATGAAAATGCTGGAAAAATTATGACCTCTTTCGCGGGTCTAAAAGCTAAAGCATATTCATTTTTAGTAGAAAACAATGACGAATATATAGATACAAAGAAAGTTAAGGGTGTTAAGCAATCAGTAATCAAAAAACTGTGTCATTTAGATTATATTGAATGTATTAGACATAAGAAAACGTACTATGGAGAACAAAGATGTATAAGAAGTAGGGGCCATCAGTTATATACTGATGTAGTTAATAAAGTAAGTCTTAGCCCTAGAGATGATAAAAGATGGGTATTAGCTTGTAATATTAATACTTTAGCATATGGTCATTATAAATTAAGATCTTTATTAAATACAAATGGATAATGTCAATAATATTGTACGTATTTTTAAAAATATTAAATAAGCTACAAAAAAAAAAAAAAATAAAATAAAAATAAAAAAAAAAAAAAAAAAATAAAATAAAAATAAATAATAATAATAAAAATTAAAAATGTATATAAATAATAATAAAAATTAAAAATGTATATATGTATGTATAATTTTTATAAATAAAATCCAAATTGTAAAATTTTATTTTAATAAATCTGTTTTATATGAGTTATGTGTTTCATCAAAACCTAGCCATTTTACAAAAATTTGGTCTTTTTTTCTTTTTATTACTTTTTCAACTAGGAATGTACTTTTGTCTTTAACTTTTTGAATTTCAGCTTCATAAAATGTACCTTTTATAGGGTCACCCTTATAATCAATGAGCTCGTAAGTAACTGGGAATGTAGTCCTTATTTTTGAAATTGTAAATATTTCAGTGGTCCAGTTAGGTTCATATCCTTTAACAAATACACCCTTGTATTTGCTTATTCTAACATGTTCTCCTACTACATATTTATGCCTTGGAAATACCTTAACAATGTTATAACATGTTTTCAAAATAAACTCTTCATTCTGTTTACAAACATCGATTGGCCTCATTTTTATAGTTCTGTGGTAAGAATGGTTGTAGTCTTCTACAAGCGAATTCAAATGGGTAATCCATCGATAAGTTCCATTAAAACTAAACATTTTCCACATCCTATTTTTTAAAGTTCTGTTAAATCGTTCACAAATCGAAGCCTTAAGGTGTGTAAATGTATGATAATGATTTATATTATTTTTCTTCATAAGTTCTTTAAAGAGTTGATTAAAAAATTCTTTGCCTTGATCGGAATGTATATTTTTTGGCTTGTATTTGGAATCTTTCAATATAGATTTCATAACAGTTGCAACATCCATTGCCGATTTTGATTTTACAGGCTTAGCAAAAGCATATTTTGAAAATGTATCAATAACCGTTAGTAAATATTTATATCCATTATTCTGATTGGAATAGGGGATCATTTCAACCAAATCAATTTGTCAAGTATCATGAAACCCTTTTTGAACGAACTTTCGACGTAAAAAATTTTTTCTACAAGTTTTATGTATTTCATCAACAACTTGTTGCTTACTCATTTTTATTTAAAAAAAAAAACTTATTTTTTATTGTTAATGTCTGAGGTCTTAGAGATTAATGATTTCTTATAATGAATTACATCTTCTTTTATTTCTTTTGTCATTTTTTTAGATATTTCGAAACATAAACGTGTTAAATCTATTTGAACATTTTTATCATAGTTACCATCTAAATCAGATAATTGAATATCGAATTTTTGTAAAGAGACACACTTCGGAATGATATGATTATAGTACAGATAGGATATTTGCTGTTTTAAAATAGTGTTCCAACATAAAAATGTTGTTAAAAATATAGCTAGGCGAATTAATGATCTCCAAGTTTCACTATCTATTTCAATTTTATTACCGAATTGATTTAGTATCAGAACATATTGTTTATCTGATTTTCTAAATCTAAAATTACATTTAATAGTTGATAAAATAGGGTGATCCAAAACTGTATCAGACATTAGGAAGTCATATTGATCAATCTTTAATTGTATAAATTCCTTGTATGTAAGCAGTTGCATCCATTCTTCTTTATCAAATCCAATATAATTGTTTTTGTGCTGCTGCATCCAAATCATTGGAGTAAATTTTCTAGATGTCGAAAATCCACATTTTATTTTCAAATTTTGAGCCACAAAATATTCAAAACCAAATATAACTTCATGGTTCTGTTTTTTTCTTATGGCTCTTTCTCTTTTAGCTTGGAGTGTATCCATTGAATCTGAATGTTATTAACAAACTGAAATTAGTTACTAAAATGTGTGGTTTATAAAGGGCTTAGTATGACGTATATACATATATATATATTATACATTATGTATTACATAATGAAATGAAATATATATCCATATATACAAACTCCTAAAATGTGAGAGCAACTTTTATATTATATATTACATAATGCATGTATTATATAATAAAATGAATGGTATATAAAGACCTAAAATGTAGACACCAAAGTCAGTTTACATTTAAAACTCATTCTAAAATGACTAAATTTGATAGATTAAATTCCGTTATAGTAGATTTTCAATATGTTGTTGGAAATAACAATCAAATTTTTGTTAAGGAATTGGCCTTCATGCCTGGAGGAACTGTAATACCAAACTTCTTTCACTTCAAACCTCCATACAACATTAAGGAGTTGAATTATGATACATTACAACAACATTATATTCATCGAAAAAACATAAACGGATTGGACTGGATGGAAGGAGAAATACCCTATAACTGCTTAAGCGATGTACTTTCTCCACTAAATAAGTTTTCCAATATAATTGTACGTGGCGAAGTAAAAAAGGAATTTTTATCAAAGTTTCTATCGAATAATATTATCGATATAGATATAGGAAAGAGCCTGACATGTTATCCTAATTTTTTTACCAACTGTAAAATTCACAAAAAACTTAAGCTTAGATGTGCTCTAAATAATTTATTTAAGCTTTTTGTAATTTTAGAAAACTGTAATTACGATATATACTATAACGGAGAATCATATGTATAAATTACTTTAATAAACAGTATGATTTTAGTACTTTAATTGAGAAGTTGTTTTAGCAAAATGGATCGCATTTTTGGAAAAGATCCTCGTAAAAAAGGATACAGTCAACTTATATACTGCAACTATTGTGGTTCTGATACTCATTTTGAAAAGGACTGCGCTAAAAAACGGGACCAGGAAAAAATCATTAGAAACATTTTTTTTTTTTTGATAATTAGCATTGAATAAACAAAAAACTTTTATCAAAATGTTTACACAATTTGTTCATCCTTTTACGATGCTTATTTGTGGTCCCTCAGGATCGGGTAAAACAACATTTTTGAAAAATTTAATAAATGGAAGGAAGGACTTAATAAGTACTTCAATAGATAGAATAATATGGTGTTACGGTGAAGAGCAAGCGAAACCAAATTTTACCAATATTGAATATTACCATGGGGTACCTGACTCCATTGAAAATGAAAATAATGAACCTATACTTTTGGTATTAGATGATTTGATGATGGGAGCATTTAATAAAAATGTATGTGAACTTTTTACCAAAGGATCTCATCATCGAAATTTATCTGTAATTGTTGTAACCCAAAATATATTTCATAAATCTACTCACACCCGAGACATATCACTAAATACAAAATACATTGTGTCATTTAAAAATCCTAGAGACAAATTACAATTTCAATGTTTAGCTAGACAGATATATCCTGAAAACCCTAAAGAACTTTTTAGAATATATAAAGAAGTCACGAATGAACCTCATATTTATTTACTTATTGATCTTACGCAAGGAATAAATGATCTTTTAAGATTTAGAACAGAGATTTTTAATCCATTATATTCAATTTGCTATTCAGATGAAAATGGTTTGCAAAAAGAGCATAAGGCGATTGAAAGCGAACAAACATTTATTGTATGTGCTCAAAAAAGCAAATAATAAACTTCGAAAAGCGATTATTTGCAATAGTGATAGCGAGTTAGTAAAAACATTGTCGGAGATAGTGATAAATACTTTAAAAGGAAACCATAAAATATCAAAAAATATCTTAAATTCATTAAAAAAGTATAAAAATGTATTACGACATATTTCCAGCTCAAAACAATCTTTAAATTCTAAGAGAAGAGTTCTTATTCAAAAAGGCGGATTTTTACCAATTTTAATAAGTTCATTGCTTTCTGGGATTTTTGGAAAAATTTTGAATCATGATTAAAAGTAAGCATGAGCTAAATAAAGTAATCTTAATGCATCCAAATGCATACCATAAACTTTTAGTAAATGATCGAGGAAATGATCTTATAAATTTAAAATTTTTACCAATTTTAAACAATACAAAAATTAGTGATTATGATAAATGGATTAAAATTCAACAAGAATTATGTGCATACCAAAATAAAAAGAGAAACAAAGCTGTTTTGCATCAATCCGTATCGAAACCCCCGTTTTCATTAAATCAAAATGTAGAAACCCAAACATATATAGATGATTGGAAAGATTCTATTGCCAGTACTTCTAAAGAATACAAGAACGATTTATCCATTTTACCCAGCGATGAAGAAGAACAATCATCTGAGAAATCTGTTTCAATTCCAATTAATAATAAACGAACACTCGCAGATACTTCTTTCACTGATGATAAGATTTTAAAAAAAATCATTAGTTGAGAAAACAAGAATTATAAAAGGAAATTCTACTGAAAAGAAACTGAAACTGAGAAATAAGGTTAAAAAGAATAGAGATTCCCCCTATCCACTAAGAAATCTTAAGTATATAAGTGATTTAGAAAAATTGCAAAGGGCAAACCGCAAAGAAAACAATATCCAAATTGGTAAAAATAAATTAAATTGGATCTCATATTCTTAACTGCAGAGCTTAAAATGTTTTTTCAAAACGAGTTTTATATTACATTGCTCAGCAATGACTCCTTAAATGTGTTTCCTGATAATGTAAGATGCGCTTTTACAAATATTGTAAACCTTCCTGAAACAATGTCTGAGGAATGGGAAGTCGGTATAACTGATATATATTTAAATAATTCTTTTCGAAAAAATCCTAAAAAAAGGAGAGAAACAAAAGAAAATGAATCAGAAGAATCAAGCTCTAATTCAACAGAATTTATAAGTTTAGTAAATTCTGAAACATTTCGATAAAAATCGACATCAATGAAAGCGGATGAGATGGAATGCGGTGCAATATTTATTTACACGGACTCGTTGTGTAGGAAGCAAAAGACCACGTTGCTTAAGAGTTTTATTTACAAATGGAAAAGAAAAATTTATGCAGTTTAGAAATGTTGAATATTATCCTATTGAAAATTTTTCACCAAACGAAATTTCAATATTAATTACTGATTCAAGTGGATATAAAATCCCCTTTGAAACTTCATCAGTTCCAATTTTTCTAACTCTGCATTTTAGAAAAAAGAAAAAATCTATAAATAATAATGTTAAGGGAAACTAACATTTAGAATTGATTTACCAACCATGGCGAAATGTTATCATCAATATTATTTAAATCAGTGCGGTGGAAGCTTAAGTAACATAGGTAGTCTCTATGTTTCCCCAAGAATTGTTCAGCATGGTCGTGGTATTGGAAATTTCTTTAGTGGACTTTTTAATTACATTAAGCCGCTTTTTCTGTCAGGGATAAATGCACTTAAAAATCAAGCTGCTGAAACCGGAAAGGCTGTTATAAATGATTTGGGTCGAAAACCTCTACGAAATATCATTCAAGAACAAAGTAAAATCGCATTACATAATCTATCTGACAAAGCAATTCATAAAATTACTAAATTACAAAGTGGTAAAGGAAAAAGGCATAAAAAGAAGAGACCAAGAAAAAATCGCAATCATTTAACAACTAAACAACGTCGTAAACATACGCGTTCAAAAAAGTCAAGAAAAAAGAATCTAAAAAATTTAAAATTAGTGACATATTTTCCAAATCAAAATGAGTAATCACATTGAATGCATGAAAAGCGAATTGGATCTTTTTGAGCCTCATCCAACGCAAAGCTGTATTTTGAAAACCGAAGAAGTTTCATACAACCCTATTGCTTCTTTGGATAGTGCTTCATCAATTGAATTCGTTTGTTTAGGAAATGGAGAAACCTACAGAGATCTTTCAAGTGTTTACTTAAAACTTGTGGTTCAACTTAAAAAAATTGATAATAGTAGTATTGAAGGAAATGCTGTTGGTGTAGCAAATAATATATTGCATTCTATATTTAGAAGCTCATCTGTATATTTAAATAATACTTTGGTTTCCCAAAGCGACAATAATTATCATTATAGATCATATTTGCAAACAATTTTAAACTATGGTTGTGATGCAAGTGAAAGTCATTTAGCAACACAAGGATATTTCCCAAATTATGGTACCCAAACACCATTTAAAAGTGATGGCAGTCAAATTCTTAAAAACATGTTTCAAAATAGTAATAAAGTAGAATTATTTGGAAAAGTGCATGGAGATATTTTCAACCAACCAAAACTGCTTGTAAATAATGTTGATTTGCGCATTACTTTTAATATTGAAAAAACAGCATTTTATTTATTGGAAACCGAAACTGAATCGAATCTAAAGATCTTGGAAGCCCAGCTGTTCATGAATCATGTAGTAGTCAACCCCAGCATTTTATTAGCTCATCATCACGTTTTACAATCAAAAAATGCAATATACCCATACAATAAAGTTGAAGTAAAATCATTCACAATATACCCAGGAAATAATACATTATCCATCGATAACGCAGTTATTGGTCAAATTCCAAATTTTTTGGCCTTTTGTATGGTAAAAAACAGAGCATACTCAGGAAATCGAGGATTAGATCCTTTTAATTTTGAAAACTTTAAAATACAACGATTCAATCTGCTAGTTAATGGAGTACAGGTACCTTCTCAGGCACTTGAATTTGATTTCTCAAATCCTACCAATACCCAAAGTTCAAGAGCATATAATTTACTATTTAAAGCTTGTGGAATTAAGCATTATGATCGTGGTCTCCAAATTTCCAAGGATATGTTTGACAAAAATAATTTTATATTAGCGTTTGATTTAACTGCTGATCACTCCAATTCTAGTGTTTGCGCTAACCTGATTTCTCAAGGAACGATCAGAATAGAAGGAAGATTCTCTGAGCCTCTGGCTGAGGCTGTTACTTGCATTGTTTATTGTGAATACGACTCTATGATTGATATTGATAAGCATCGAAATATTCGAGTACTTTTGTAAAAATGAATACAATACAAATCATGGACTTGCTCTCCAAGCATCCTCAAACTAAAAAAATATTTAAAGGGGTTTTTTCGGCCGATAAACTACCAAAAGAAATTCGTGAATATCCAGCATTGATTGTAGCTAACACTGATTATTCATACCAACCAGGAATGCATTGGGTTGCATTTTACTTCTATAACAAAAAGTCAGCAGAATTTTTCGATTCTTATGGACAATATCCTCAGAAAAAGAATTTATTGCATTTTTAAAAAGAAATGCATCAAAATATACTTATAACAAGCAACAATTGCAAGGATACTTTTCAAATACCTGTGGACATTACTGCATGCTTTTTGGTCTTTACAAAAGCAATCGAAAAACTTTAAAGAGTTTTACACAGAATTTTAAGATAAAAGATTTCACCTATAATGATAAGTTAATTTCAAAAATGTTTAGTAAATGTTTTAAATGATTTAAAAATTTTTTTTTTTTTTTTTAACCCAATATGAAAAATAAACAATATTATTTATAATATCTATAAAAAAAAAACTTTTTATTTTCATGGATTTGGATACATTCTTTTAGTTATTTTATAGTATCGTATCATAATATCCGTAGCTTCCTTTATATATAGAGGAAGTTTGTTGCAGTTACAAGTGTCTGGACCTTCGGTTGCTTCATCATCACTCCAGGGACATATTTTGTAGTGGAATCCATATTTCGAGTACAGCATTTCCTTTTCTTCCAAATCCTCTAAAGTTGTTTTTAAAAATTGAAGTTTTTTAAGGTGCTCCTCGAAAAGCATATCTTTAAATTGAAGTAAAAATAATTTTATTTGATGCGCGTACATCGAGAGGCTTGAGAGAGGAGTTGTTTTTGATTTAAGGGAAAAAATGAAACTGATAAAACATTATAAGGAATCGACTCTTTTATACAGTTACTCCTTTGAGATAAATTGTAAACAGGCTGAGCTATATCTAGTCATCTCTTTTCCTTTATATACAAGATGCGTTATTCCATTTTCCTTCAATTTCTTAAATGGTGTTTTAGTTGAAAATTTATTCACGTAGCTCTTTGGTAAAAATATCCAGAGTGGTTTGTCGTCCTTATCAGTCAAATAAAGGGCTATTTTCGTCCCATATGTGGTTTTCTTTATCTTACATCCAATGATCTTGTATTCGAAATTAATACATAGGTCTTCAGTCTTTGTGTAGCCAATAACAGGCTTTTGATCATTCAAAGTATCTAAGAAAGACTATGATATACATAAACATAAGGATATTTTTTGATTGGCTGTGAGAATTTGTAAACATACCATCATTTATAACTCACGTACTCCTGGATTCGCTTCAAAAAGGTTACTGTTAGGTACTAATCAATTTATTTAATGATCCCGCTCTTTTATACCTCTCAATAATAAATTCACTCTTCTTTGTGGTTACATATATACATATACACACATATTTATTTATATATATATATATAAGTATATTAATACGAATAATATACTTTTATTTAAATGAAAGGGATGACATCATACCACTTTTATAAATGTATTTGTGTATATAAAGAATTTATAGCTAGGGATATGGTAATTATTATTAGGAATGAAAGAGATGACTGCATGGTCATTTAATTTTAAAATATATAGGTCAATTATATACCATAGCACAGATTCAATCTTAAAAATATAATATAAAAACAAGTTCTAGTGTTGCTTTTTATCAGTTTATTTTCAAATCTTCGAAATGAAAACGTTCGTTTGTGATCTCTGTATAGAAAGTCCTTCCTTTAAATATCGCTATGGATTAAAACGTCACATTCTAAAAAACACAACTTCAGCAATACAAAAGCCAGATCCTCATACTATAACTGCTACTTCTGTCCTGAAGTGAAAAAGTACTGGCTCCGAAGTGAATTATACACCCATTTCTTGATGGATCATCCAACGATATTAATTGAAATAATTAACTTAACACAAACTTCAAAATATTTCTTTTAAATTTTAAATCTTGGTGTTAATTTAATTTCAATCAACTATTTTAAATATTAATGTATTTTAATTTTTAAGTTCATTTTAACTAAACTTTGATAAAAAGAAAGATTTCAAAAATAATTTTGTTTGAATAATTATTTATTTTTCATGAATTAAAAATAATTACACAATAATAAAATAACATAGTTTTTAATTTATTCATTATTTATAAGCCAATCGATTAAAATGTTGTCGAATTCCTCATCCATTAAACTTTCATAATTATCTTTTCCCTCATTAATTTCCAAAAATATGTGGTCATCATCCGGGAAAGTAAACTCTGGTTTTGATGATATTTCCACTAGTTCTGGGGTCTCCGGAATAAAGCACGGAGAAGCAGGTATGTCGTCGTCGAAATCCTCAAATATATTTTCTTGAGTGTCCGGGACATACATTTTATCCTCGATGATAGTTAATTCGTAATCCCATGTTGGAGTTAGCAAATCGTACATGGATGTCAGAGAATCATCCTGTAGATTATTAAATAGCTCTTCTTGTGTATTTTCCCAATACCAATTAATGATAAAAGTGCACCGTTTGATACACAAATATCAATAAGTGCTGGTTGGGTATCCTCGAATATAATTTCCAGCTCGCTCATATTTTTCTTTATATTTTAACTTCAAACTCTTTCTTTAGGATTTGGATTTATACTAAAAATTTGATTCTTAGCATAAACCTCGAAACCTATTGATCCTCGAAAACGGAAAACAGGTACTTGTGTTTGAATGTATTGGTATCATCAATACATGTACATGAGTTAACGCATGAAAACCACCCCAATTTTCCCCACATTTTTCCGGTTAATGAATCGGGAAAACCAATCAGAAGACTCGAAAGAAAAGATAACGCTTAGAGCCTAGAGCCTACAGTAGGGAGTAAATAGGCAATCGGCTGATTTCTTGCATCATATCCGTGTATGCAAGTTATGTGACCCATTACTTAGGGGCCCTTGCCCAATTTATAAACAACTTTGAGCCAAGAGCTCTTTTCCAATTAACTCTGACTGACTCCAAGATTAACCCAGAGTCAGCTATTTCTTTAAACAAAGCTTCCAATCGATTCCCACCCAGATCAGTTTCACACTCTCCGCTTCAAACGGATTCTGTAAACATCCAAGCCGATATTGTAAACAGCCCCAAAAAGGGAGCCCCAAGTCCGCTAACATAAACATCGATTTCCGGCAGAATCTCAACTCTGCAAAATTTCAATTTCAAATTTAAGTGACAAATTTCATCATCCCATTTTCCGACTCTCTTGGATGATTCTCTTAATCAGATTTTTGAGATAAATCTCTTAAGCCGAGGTTTGATTATTGATTATTGAACCAAAGTCAGGGCAGTCCGTTTTTGAATCCGAATCGATCAAGTCGACAACATAATCATACAGAGCAGTGTAAAATAAGTTCGGTACTAATAAGAGTTGTGTAAATTAGTGAATAAAGAATTATAAAATAAAAAATAAATTTTTTTAATAAATTCACTAAGCGAAAAATTAATTGGCGCCCAACGTGGGGCAGTGCTATTTTAAAATTCCTGAAATAAGTTTTAAAACAAAACAGTTTTCGAAAACAAAAAAGGGAATTCGCGCTGCTCCGAAACCTAACCGATGACATTATAAAAAGTGTTTGCATCGTAAAAAATAGCTAAAGGAGGAAATCAATAAATGCAATAATCCCCCTTTATTTGCAACAACTCGTAAATTAGTGACCGTAACTAAAACTACACCGTTCAAAAAAACTTACTCTCAAAAATCAAAACAAAAATCAAACGGATAAATAAAAGCTAAAATTTTAAATAAAAACTTTACTAAAACCAAAAATCAAACGAATAAATAAAGACAATCAAGTACAAGTTAAACAAAAGGAAGAGCTGAGAAATAAATAGAAGGAAGTGCAGAGAAATAAATAGAAGGAAGAGCCGAGAAATAAATTGAAGGAAGAGCTGAGGGCCATCCCTCGCTATACGAAGACCCCAAACAGGATCATCAAAAAGAAGACATCCCATATCCAAGGAAACTAAGGAGAAAATTAGTGAGCTGTTTAATTATAGTGTTATATTTTTAAAAAAAAAAAAAAAAAAAAAAAAATTTTTTTTACTCAAAAAAAATTAATTAAAAACAAACAAGGTGGAGGAATTAATCAACGATTTTGAAAAACTCCTAACCATGACTCAACCCTCACCTAACATGGCTTCTAGCAGCCAGACGGTTAATGTAAGCGATTTAATAGCACAAATAGTTAATAATGAATTGAGTCCTTTAAAAAACGAAATCGCGAGTTTAAAGTCACAATTAAATCACAACATAAAGAAGGTTGAGGAATTCAAGGTGGAAGATATTGATCCAAACGTAAGGTGCGATACTTCTTATGAAATCATTAAGTCGGTTCGAGAATATAAGGGCGAAGAGGATAGTTATGTTAGCTGGAGAGAATCGGCGGAAATAGCAATGGGACAATACAAAAGGGGAAGTGAAAAATACTTTTCGGCACTATCTATTCTTCGGAATAAAATTACAGGCATTGCCAATGATGCTTTAACTCATAATGGAACCGTATTAAATTTTGACGCCATAATGGCAAGACTAGATTTTGTTTTTAGTGACAAGCGACCCATACATATTTTGGAACAGGACTTAAGTGTAATAAGTCAGGGAAAATTGTCAATTATGGAATATTATAATTTGGTAAATAAAAAATTAACTCTCTTAATTAACAAAACCATTATGACTCATGGTAGGAATAAACCAATTACATCTGAACTCAACGAAAAACATAGAAAGACAGCATTACGAGTGTTCATAACTGGCCTTAACGGCCGTATTTCAGATGTAATATTTTCAATGAATCCAACAGATTTACCAAACGCAATGGTAATAGTACAAGAACTCGAAAGCAACAATTTGAGGGCCCAATTCGCGAATAACTTTATATCATCACAACGCAAGACTAATGAGTCAAATTCATATGGGCAACAAACCTCAAATAACAAATCCAGACAAAATAACTATAATAACTATAATGGTAATAGTAATTATAAGAATACAAACAACTTGAGGTTCAACCAACCGGATAATCAGAATCAGAATAGAAATCAAAACGGGAATCAGGGCAGATCATATTATCCCCAACATAATACCCAAAATCAATGGAATTCCAATAAACCTCAACAGAATAGACCAGAACCGATGGATGTTGACGAATCCATACAGATTCAGAATAGGCCAACATATAACAACAATCAGGGATATAAAAATTATAGCAATACTAATAATAACCAGAATAGATGGAATCAGAATAGAAGGCTTGAGGCACCCACAACTCAGCAAGATCAACCACAGAATAAAAGACAGCCAACAGGAACGGTCAACCAACCGGTTAATAAAACAATGCGTCTAAACAACATCGAAGAGGATCATTTTTTAGGAGAGAATCCGGAGTAGGATTACCCTACATAATAAGGAAAGATAGTATGCTAAATAAAAAACTTAAAATTTTAATTGACACAGGGGCAACCTCATGCTATATCAGAACGGGGATTTATAAAAATAAAAATGAACTTCCAATATATAAAAGAGTATCTACGGTTAATGGATATTCAATAATTAAATATTATCACATGGTAACGATATTCGATACACGATACACATTCTATGAAATAGATGGGCTAGATTCAGACTTATTAATAGGATACAATCTATTGAAAAAAATAGGGGCGATAATTGACACCGAAAAAGGGACTATGAAATATAGGGACAAAGAAGAAAAATTGATATATGATAACGAGAGCTCATGCAACCAACTTTCATTATCTGAAGAAAAAACCATTCTTCCATTGAAAGAATTTATTATAAAAAAATACTTTGATGAAAAGGCCCTAATCAGAACTGACTCTGAAGAAGCCAATCAAAGCATTACAAGTTTGGGATTCAAAAATCCTGAACGCGCCGTCGTAGATCTATCCGACAACAGTACAAGTTTGGGACATAAAAATCCTGAACAAGCCGACGTTGAATTATCCGTCTTTAAAAATAGTTTGGGATATAAAAATCCTGAACACGCCGACGTAGAAGTATCCGTCACTGAAAACTTAAACAATCTCAATTGTGAAATTAGTAAAAACATTTCCGATATGAGAGACCAAATATTAAAGAAAGTCGAAACTGAGCATTCAAAAATCAACTTGCAAATCCCATTTCGTACAGATATAAAAGGGGAAATCACTTTAATTCACGATAGACCCATATACGGAAAACAATATCCGTACTCGCTGTCAGTCTCCGATTTCGTTAATAACGAAATCAGTCGAATGCTTAAAGAAGAAATAATACGACCAAGTCGAAGTCCTTACAATTCTCCAGTATTGGTGGTACCAAAGAAAGGCCAAAACGAGGATGGAAGTCCTAAATTAAGACTAGTTATTGATTACAAAAAGTTGAACGAAAGTACGGTACCCGACAGGTATCCCATGCAAGACCCCTCCGTAATTCTAGCTAATTTGGGAAAGGCTAGATATTTTTCAACAATAGACTTAGAATCAGGGTTTCATCAGATTTTAATGAAAGAATCCGATGTGGGAAAAACTTCTTTCTCAATAAATAACGGAAAGTATGAATTCTTAAGGATGCCATTTGGATTGACCAATGCACCAAGAATATTCCAAAGAGCAATGGACGACATTCTAAGAGACGAAGTAGGCAAAACATGCCATGTTTATATGGATGACATAATAATTTTCTCTAATACACTCGAACAGCATTATGTCGATTTAACTAAAATAATTGATATATTATTTAAAGCTAATATGAAGATATCTTTGGAGAAATCCAAGTTTTTTAAACGCGAAACCAGTTTTCTAGGATATATTGTATCCTATAACGTCATCAAGACGGACCCGGAAAAAATTGACACCATTATAAAATATCCGCCTCCAAAAAATATCCGGGAACTAAGAAGTTTCCTCGGCCTTACCGGCTATTATAGAAAATTTGTTCCGAATTATGCTTTCAAGGCAAAACCACTAACTAAATACTTAGGAGGACATCATGGCAAAATCTCAAAAAGAATGTCAACTAAAACGTTAATTCAGCTGGATGACCCAGCTATTAAAGCTTTCAACGAGCTTAAAGAAAGTCTCATCGCTCAAATAGAACTAATCCAACCAGACTACAGTAAAAAATTTACATTAACCACAGATGCTTCAGACATCGCTATTGGTGCGGTATTATCTCAAGAAGGTAAACCAATAACATTCATTTCAAAAACCTTGTCTAAAACTGAACAAGTCTATGCAACTAATAAAAAGGAACTTTTGGCAATAGTGTGGGCTTTAAAAAATTTGAGAAATTACCTATACGGAGTGATTGGTATTGAAATCCAAACCGATCATCAACCTTTATCCTTTGCAATTTCGGATAAAAATCCGAACATAGAAATGAAACGCTGGTATTCATTTATAGAAAGTTTCACTCCGAAGGTCATATATAAACCAGGAGCAACTAACGTAGTTGCCGACGCATTATCACGAATACAGATTAATAATTTGTCCGATAGAGATCAGTCAGAACCACCCGAGTCCGATCGAAATACTTTGCATTCAGCAGAAAGTAGCTTCGAAAATGTAATTGAAGAAACAAAGAAACCATTAAACCAGTTTAAGATTCAATTATTAATAGCAAAAGCTAGGTTCACAGTCCTTGAATCTGTTAACGTATTTAATAATACCAGACATATAATCGAGTATGACACTCCAGAAAATTTGGTTTCAATTCTAAAAGAATATTTACAACCAAATGTCACAGTCGGTATACATTGTACACTTGAAGATTTATATATAATTCAAAAACCTTTAAAAGAAAACTTCGTTAATAAATTCCGTTACACAAAGACATTCCTTCAAGATGTAGAAAACAATGAAGATAAGGCTATCATAATAGAAGAAACACACAGTAGAGCTCACCGAGGACTAGATGAAAACTACAAACAAATCTGCAGACTGTATTACTGGCCCAAGCTATTTTTAAAATTAAAAGAATATATTAAAAATTGCAATATTTGTAATGAAAACAAATACAACAGACACCCAACTAAAATACCGATTGGTGAAGCCCCAATCCCATCAAAAAGAGGGCGAAAATTTACATATTGATATATTCTACGCGCAAGGTCTTATTTTCATAACATGTATTGACGCCTATTCAAAATTTCTAGTAGTTAAAGAAATTCAAAATAAATTAAACATTGAAAATAAGGTAATGGAACTACTTCAACAATTTCCTCAAGCCAAAGTAATAATGACCGATAATGAGCCGAGCTTCACTTCTGCTCAATTTAAATCATTTGCACAAAGAAGCGGCTTAACTTTACATTACGCAGACCCAAGGCATAGTACCTCAAACGGTCAAGTCGAAAGGGCACATTCGACATTAACAGAATTAGCCCGCTGCATTAAAGAACAATTTAATTTAACTGATTATACCGAAATTGTAATACGAGCCGCGCAAGAGTATAATAAAACCATTCATTCAACAACCAACCAAAAACCCGTTGACATACTTTATAATAAAATCGAGCACGATACTATCCCTATACTGTTAAAAACAACACAAGAAAAGATGTTAGAGGGGCATAACAAAGACAGAAAAGAAAAGGACTATCACGTAGGAGAAGTAATCTACGAAAAGAAACACGGGGAAAGAAATAAGCTTAACTCTAGATATAAAAAACAGGTAGTTAAGGAAAATCATGACAATAAAGTTATTATTAACAACAGAAACCGTACGATTCATAAAGATAATATTAAATTTTAAAACCAATGGATGTATTTTAAATTCCAGATAATGATTTCCATAATATACTTATTATTGCTGGTAGCTACAACCAAAACCGAAATTACGGATTACACAAACCATGATTTCTTTCTTTACAAGGATACCAAAGAGGTCCTCATTTATGAATCATACGCAGATTTATTTCATATAACTAATTTAAGTTTTTATAAAAATATAATTGCACATGAAACAGAATTTATAAACAGTCATAACAATCAGAATTTACATTTGGAAATATCCCACGAATTAAAAATTATTGAAATGCTTATTTCTCAAATATTACCCAGTAGATCAAAAAGAGGTATTAATGAATTAGGCACAATTTGGAAATGGATAGCAGGAACACCAGATCATGATGATTTCATAACAGTTCAAAATAAAATTGATGATTTAATAAAAAACAATAACGATCAATTTATTATTAATTCTAGAATATTTAACGAAATTAAAACTCTATCTGACAATTTTAAATCCGCCTTTAAAGATCAAGTGATTCCACTCAGAAAACACCGCCTTCGTTTGCTAACTTACGATCTTATGAATTTATTGGACACAATTACATTAGCTAAAATAGATGTTTTCAACACGAAAATTCTAAACAATGATGACATACAAGAAATTTATAAACACGAACAAAAACCTGTAATCATTACTGATCTATTAGATATATCTGAATTTAAAATCGCTTTGCACCAAAATCTTATTATTATATATATTAAATACCCTATAATTATCGATCGTTGTGAAGTTTATAATTCACGATCCATTTCACACAGTGATGGAAAATTGATAATCAATAACCATGTAGCAAAATGTAAAAATAAGTTTTATGTAATGTCTAATTTTAAGTCGGAATTATTTAACAACTATTGCACATTAAACCCAGAAGGTTCTTGTTTTACCAGATTACTAAATGGAGAAAAATCTTTTTGTAATAAAATCAGAGAAAAAAATAAAAATATAGATGTAATCCAAGAAGGAGCCATTTTTGTAAACGGAGATAATATAGTTAATGACACTCATTTAGATGGGTCATATTTAATAACCTTTAATGACACCATTAAGATTAATAATAAATACTACACTAATGTAGATAATAAGATATTGGAATACATCACTGCACGAAAATATACTGACTTCTTAATATCCGAATATATTATATCAAATGATTCGGAACTCTCATTCGATAATATAAACGTATTAAATCCTTTTATTCAAATTAAACAAACTCAAATACCAATTACATTAATATTGATTATATTCGCATTTTTGTATTTATTAGCCATGCTTATAATTAAATACAGAAAATTCTTAATATTCAAACCACGGCAAATTCAAATTGAAATACAACAAGAAACTAATATCCCCGACAATGAAAATACCGTAGAAGAAAATATCATTGTCGAATTGACTAATCAACTCCAATCATTATACCCATCAGTTCCAATGAATCGGGACGATTCAATTTAGAAGGGGGGGAGTTATGTGACCCATTACTTAGGGGCCCTTGCCCAATTTATAAACAACTTTGAGCCAAGAGCTCTTTTCCAATTAACTCTGACTGACTCCAAGATTAACCCAGAGTCAGCTATTTCTTTAAACAAAGCTTCCAATCGATTCCCACCCAGATCAGTTTCACACTCTCCGCTTCAAACGGATTCTGTAAACATCCAAGCCGATATTGTAAACAGCCCCAAAAAGGGAGCCCCAAGTCCGCTAACATAAACATCGATTTCCGGCAGAATCTCAACTCTGCAAAATTTCAATTTCAAATTTAAGTGACAAATTTCATCATCCCATTTTCCGACTCTCTTGGATGATTCTCTTAATCAGATTTTTGAGATAAATCTCTTAAGCCGAGGTTTGATTATTGATTATTGAACCAAAGTCAGGGCAGTCCGTTTTTGAATCCGAATCGATCAAGTCGACAACATAATCATACAGAGCAGTGTAAAATAAGTTCGGTACTAATAAGAGTTGTGTAAATTAGTGAATAAAGAATTATAAAATAAAAAATAAATTTTTTTAATAAATTCACTAAGCGAAAAATTAATTTGCATGTATATGTTGGTGGGAACGTAAATCCACAATCCAATATACACTCACATATATATATAATCCTAAATAAAAAATACATATTGACCTTTCATCCGACCCTGACATAAATATGTCTCCTGCAAGAAAGTGATAAAAAGGGATCGCAGCAGGACAATTGGTTCCTTTTTTTTCTTGACCCTTCAGGGTGGATTTTCACTTTTCTACGAAAAGGTTTTCTTGTGATATACTTACTCCTTGTAAAATTCTGTATTATATTTTATATTATAAAATTAAATTTCTGTACATAAGTCCGAGTTAATTTAAAATTAATTAAAAAAGAATTGGAGTAAAAAATCCTTTTAAATGATATGCAACACCATAATAAAATTTTGGTGTATAAAATAAAACTACTAAAATTTTTCTGGCGCTTATACGCCGTTTGCCTAATTCCCTACAAATTCAACTGTCCACTTAAGATACCTGTCTAAGATTCAGGATCGTGAAAAAATAAATAAAATTGATTAACAAAAAATAAAATGCTTATTTACAAAAATTATATTCATGGTGCTGCAGTTCATTTAAAAATGTATTTTATTATAATTATTTTGTAATTAATTTAAAATTAATGATGAAGAACAAATAATTATTAAAAAAAAAAAAATTTCCAAAATTTTATTATGGTGTTGCATATCATTTAAAAGGATTTTTTACTCCAATTCTTTTTTAATTAACTTTAAATTAACTCGGACTTATGTACAGAAATTTAATTTTATAATATAAAATATAATACAGAATTTTACAAGGAGTAAGTATATCACAAGAAAACCTTTTCGTAGAAAAGTGAAAATCCACCCTGTAGGGTCAAGAAAAAAAGGAACCAATTGACCTGCTGCGATCCCTTTTTATCACTTTCTTGCAGGAGACATATTTATGTCAGGGTCGGATGAAAGGTCAATATTTATTTTTTATTTAGGATTATATATATATGTGAGTGTATATTGGATTGTGGATTTACGTTCCCACCAACATATACATGCATACACGGATATGATGCAAGAAATCAGCCGATTGCCTATTTACTCCCTACTGATATTGTAGTGCATCATAACTCCTGTGTGTTTCAGATACACGTTTTAAATCACTATTCCGACGATGAAGCACAATATCTCTAGATTGTAAATTTTCTCCCACAATGACAACAGCCACTTCATCAATGGTAGGTGAATTGAACCTCCTTGTGTGTTCACCGGCAGGTGTTTTGTCAGCTCGAATAATAATGTTATGGCTATCAGATGGCGTCCGATCCAATGCTATTTTGAACATGTTTACTAAATTGTTATTCTGATGAAGAAACATTTGTAATTGTTGGACAATGGTTCTCTTCACTGTTGGATTGTGAGCACAACGATTATTAATTTCCGCATCTGAATTGCCCATAAAATAAATTTGTAAAAATTGATGATCTGCATCAGGTATTGGTAACAGAGTTCCCAGTAAGTGATAAATTTGTCCTTGTATCTGTAATTTTTAAAAATCTGTCTATTAAATATTTCCGATATATATTTATTTTAGTACAAACTTTAATAATATAAAAAAATTTTCTTATATAATACCCTGAAAGTGGGCATGAAATTGTCTTGTATAATATGTGTAGCACCAAATGATGTCATCTGGAAACAGTTGTTATATTTCTGAATGTTGGTCAAAAAATGCTTAGAATCATTTCCAATCCCAGAAACTAAAGAGCGTAAAGGATCTGGTGGTGGGAGCAATTGTGGCAATTTTACTTTGCCTTCAGCACAACATAATCCAGTAGATTCACCAGTGTATTTTAACGCCTTACAATATTTACAAATTGTTTTCATTTCCCCAATTGTTACTGATTTGTCGGCACAATAATCAATTGCCGGATCATAGTGGAATGCAGCTCGTTCAAGAATCACAGGAGCACTGCGTCTGCGGATTCGCTCAATTTCATTATGTCTAGCTTGCTGTTGTTGTGTTTGATGTGCACGAACTCGTTGCATTCTAAGCCTATCTCCTACATTGTCACTCACTAAAGAATGCAATTCTGACATAGCAATACGACTAAGTTCTTGATCTCTCTGTCTCTGGTCATCAGTGCGGTTAGCACGTGAGGTAGCTCTTCGCACATTTGATTGACTACGACGACCTACGTTAGGTCGTCTTCTCCTCGGCATCGTAAATTGTAATTGAGAAAATTTCCCGCTTATTTAGCAGTAAAGTGTCACTATCACAAAAAAGAGCACATTACTTGGAATGTCACTATCACAAAGGATCACCAAAGTAAAGAAAGTTCTCGCGCACGTAGCCACAAAGATAGAAGGATGCACTCATAGATATCGTAACTCGTAACACAATATAATATCGTAATACTTTTTTCCGTGCTCTGACTGAAAAGCGACAGACAGGATGGATTGACATATTAGTTGGTTGTCAAATCTAATGTCAAATATT
Organism: Drosophila parabipectinata; assembly: GCA_018153455.1. NCBI lineage: Eukaryota > Metazoa > Arthropoda > Insecta > Diptera > Drosophilidae > Drosophila > Drosophila parabipectinata. The sequence continues at coordinate 1,866,377 of JAECYA010000310.1, read as the reverse complement.
ATGATTGCGTTCAGAAATTTAACTTAAGATTTATAATTTAACGTTTGTGACAAAACTTAAGATTTATCTTTCGATTTCTATATAGTCTTATTAAAAAAATAATCGGACAGATTAACAACTGAAGTTAGCTAAAATTAATTTTCTCGAAACTATATGAAGCTGTGAGACTATGCAATTTTGTCGCGTTCGCGATTCACTTTCACTTTTGTTGAGTTTCGGAACGCGAAATTAGATCCTCCAACGCGCATGCGAATTTGAACTTTATACAGCGGTAATAAATTACAAATTGACTCTCCATTTTATTTAGAAAACGTTTGTATGGGAAATAGAAAAATACTGTTTTTAGGATTTTCCCGGCAATTATTCGAATTTTTCTCACCTTTTAAACCTTCCCTAGACCTCCACGAATAATTCAAGACCAAGATAAGATAAATCCGTTCAGCCATTCTCGAGTTTTAGCGAGACTAACGAACAGCAATTGATTTTTATATATATAGATTCTTTTATTTTTTCACAGTTATTAATATTTAATTCAAAAAAATAATTCCTTAGTCTTTTCTTAATTTATATATATATTATTCTCTAATTGATTTATAATTATTCTAAGTTTTCTTTTAAACACATCTATAGAATTTATTAAATCTAAGACTTCTTAATTTTTGCCTTGCAAACATAAGTTGAGATAATTAAATATACGTGGTTTATCACAGAAAAAGGCGAAATCTATTAAAAATCTTTTTTTATACCCTTGCAGAGGGTATTATAATTTTGGTCAAAAGTATGCAACGCAGAGAAGGAGACATCTCCGACCCTATAAAGTATATATATTCTTAATCAGGATCACCTCCTGAGTTGATATGATTTAAGCTTTAAGCTCATCTAGAAATACCTTAACACACATAGAAAACACATTTTCTATGTGTTAAAGAATTATACCCCCTCTTGTTCTATTTATTATTTAAACGCAAGTATTCATGACATGTACCATCTTTAACTCTTTTGAAAAAAAAGCTTCCTGATGAATTACGCAAAATAATTTGGTAAATATATTAGAAAAAAGGGTATCATAAAAAAGGGTATGAAGAGAAAGTACATCATAAATTTCCTCAAAAGAATATAAATTCTTATCTACGGTTTTCAAACATTTAACAAGTTGACAAATATTAACGTCCGTGCTTTCATCCAGGCAAATTTAAAAAAAAAATTAAAAAGGCAAATTCATTCAATAGCCTCTTTTTTGTTTCAGAAAAAATAAATTTGGTTATTTTCTCTGTCCTACGCGTTATAGTGCGGGGAGATAGTGGACATTTTTCGTTTAATTCCAATACATCTTTCCCCACGTCTCCAAAACAAGTAACCACCTCAGAAAGTAAATTTTTTAAAAAATAGCCCGTCAGAATATGGGCTTCTTGTGGGGGCATATTTACTGTAATAGTTTTTGAGTACGATCCTCAATTAATAAATTAAAACTAGAATGACTGGTTCTATAATGGCGTCCAATTTGTGTACAGTCAGCGCCACAAAAAAAGGCGCACTTTGAAGGTTTACAAATTTTTAACTTTCAGGGCCTGTGGTTCATTTATATGATTGCGAATTTGCCCAAATTTTTTTTTAATAAGTTAACTGATGGTATGTTAATAAAAGTGCATACCAATTTTTAGTTTACATATGTTTTTAATATTAAAAAATTTTTGTTTTTGGTTTCACCCTAGTTTTAACGACTTTTCACTATTATGGCACTTTTTAGGAAAAAATTCATAAAAGTTATAATAATGAAAAAATTTAACAAAAACTATTTATTTCCAATTGAATACCGTACTAACTATAAAAAAAAAAAAAAAAATATAGGCAATTTAACAATATACACATTTTTTAAATTTAGTTTAATACTTAGTAATTCCGCCTTTGCAAAGTATTTGAGAGCGTTTTTGGGGTCGATAGCTTATATCCTGGGCAGTTAGATGCCCTTTTGCAACCATTTCCACATGCTGCCGATCTATTTAATGCAGTGGTCGGCACCCCAATACAATGACACGTTTACATACATTAGTGTGAGTAACGAATTTTCAAACTCATCAACTACTCTCTCAGTGGCTGAGAGGTGCCGTATCTCTCTTTTCAAAAATAATAGATGAAAAAAAGTCAATGAAATAAAAAATATAAAAAAAACGTAATGATTAAAAAAATTCTACAAACGTAATGAGTAAAAAAAAATTATTCAGCTTTGACAACATCCAAAAGATCAACTAATTTTTCCAGTAAATTCTTAAACACGCAATAAATCTCCCAAATCAATTTCGGAGATTTTGTTACGTTTCTTACATAAAATATTTTTCATACTTGAAAATGCTACTTCACAATTATAAGTAGTTCCAAACATAGAGTAAATTTAAAAAAAAATGCACTCTTTAGCTTGGGATAATTACTTTCTGAATTTCTAACGGAATTCAAAAATTATTTTTTAAATTATTAATCTCTTCGTGTAGTTTGCGATCTAAATTACTATATCACAGGAAAGTGGAAAATTATGTAAGTCGAAAAAGGCAGTTAAAATATTAAGATCCTGAAACCGGTTGTCAATGTTTTGCAATAAGGTCTTTATTTTATTTACAAATTCTTTTATTTTTTCACAGTTATTAATATTTAATTCAAAAAAATAATTCCTTAGTCTTTTCTAAATTTATATATATATATTCTCTAATTGATTTATAATTATTCTAAGTTTTCTTTTAAACACATCTATAGAATTTATTAAATCTAAGACTTCTTAATTTTTGCCTTGCAAACATAAGTTGAGATAATTAAATATACGTGGTTTATCACAGAAAAAGGCGAAATCTATTAAAAAATCTTTTTTTATACCCTTGCAGAGGGTATTATAATTTTGGTCAAAAGTATGCAACGCAGAGAAGCAGACACCTCCGACCCTATAAAGTATATATATTCTTGATCAGGATCACCTCCTGAGTTGATATGATTTAAGCTTTAAGCTCATCTAGAAATACCTTAACACACATAGAAAACAAATTTTCTATGTGTTAAAGAATTATACCCCCTCTTGTTCTATTTATTATTTAAACGCAAGTATTCATGACATGTACCATCTTTAACTCTTTTGAAAAAAGAGCTTCCTGATAAATTACGCAAAATAATTTGGTAAATATATTAGAAAAAAGGGATCAAAAAAAAGGGTATGCAGAGAAATTACATCATAAATTTCCTCAAAAGAATATAAATTCTTATGGACGGTTTTCAAACATTTAACAAGTTGACAAATATTAACGTCCGTGCTTTCATCCAGGCAAATTTAAAAATATTTATTCATTCAATAGCCTCTTTTTTGTTTCAGAAAAAATAAATTTGGTTATTTTCTCTGTCCTACGCGTTATAGTGCGGGGAGATAGTGGACATTTTTCGTTTAATTCCAATACATCTTTCCCCACGTCTCCAAAACAAGTAACCACCTCAGAAAGTAAATTTTTAAAAAATAGCCCGTCAGAATATGGGCTTCTTGTGGGGGCATATTTACTGTAATAGTTTTTGAGTACGATCCTCAATTAATAAATTAAAACTAGAATGACTGGTTCTATAATGGCGTCCAATTTGTGTACAGTCAGCGCCACAAAAAAAGGCGCACTTTGAAGGTTTACAAATTTTTAACTTTCAGGGCCTGTTGTTCATTTATATGATTGCGAATTTGCCCAAATTTTTTTTTAATAAGTTAACTGATGGTATGTTAATAAAAGTGCATACCAATTTTTAGTTTACATATGTTTTTAATATTAAAAAAATTTTTGTTTTTGGTTTCACCCTAGTTTTAACGACTTTTCACTATTATGGCACTTTTTAGGAAAAAATTCATAAAAGTTATAATAATGAAAAAATTCAACAAAAACTATTTATTTCCAATTGAATACCGTACTAACTATAAAAAAAAAAAAAAAAAATATAGGCAATTGAACAATAGACACATTTTTTAAATTTAGTTTAATACTTAGTAATTCCGCCTTTGCAAAGTATTTGAGAGCGTTTTTGGGGTCGATAGCTTATATCCTGGGCAGTTAGATGCCCTTTTGCAACCATTTCCACATGCTGCCGATCTATTTAATGCAGTGGTCGGCACCCCAATACAATGACACGTTTACATACATTAGTGTGAGTAACGAATTTTCAAACTCATCAACTACTCTCTCAGTGGCTGAGAGGTGCCGTATCTCTCTTTTCAAAAATAATAGATGAAAAAAAGTCAATAAAATAAAAAATATTAAAAAAAACGTAATGATTAAAAAAATTCTACAAAGGTAATAAGTAAAAAAAAATTATTCAGCTTTGACAACATCCAAAAGATCAACTAATTTTTTCAGTAAATTCTTAAACACGCAATAAATCTCCCAAATGAATTTCGGAGATTTTGTTACGTTTCTTACATAAAATATTTTTCATACTTGAAAATGCTACTTCACAATTATAAGTAGTTCCAAACATAGAGTAAATTTAAACAAAAATGCACTCTTTAGCTTGGGATAATTACTTTCTGAATTTCTAACGGAATTCAAAAATTATTTTTTAAATTATTAATCTCTTCGTGTAGTTTGCGATCTAAATTACTATATCACAGGAAAGTGGAAAATTATGTAAGTCGAAAAAGGCAGTTAAAATATTAAGATCCTGAAACCGGTTGTCAATGTTTTGCAATAAGGTCTTTATTTTATTTACAAATTCTTTTATTTTTTCACAGTTATTAATATTTAATTCAAAAAAATAATTCCTTAGTCTTTTCTTAATTTATATATATATTATTCTCTAATTGATTTATAATTATTCTAAGTTTTCTTTTAAACACATCTATAGAATTTATTAAATCTAAGACTTCTTAATTTTTGCCTTGCAAACATAAGTTGAGATAATTAAATATACGTGGTTTATCACAGAAAAAGGCGAAATCTATTAAAAAATCTTTTTTATACCCTTGCAGAGGGTATTATAATTTTGGTCAAAAGTATGCAACGCAGAGAAGGAGACATCTCCGACCCTATAAAGTATATATATTCTTGATCAGGATCACCTCCTGAGTTGATATGATTTAAGCTTTAAGCTCATCTAGAAATACCTTAACACACATAGAAAACACATTTTCTATGTGTTAAAGAATTATACCCCCTCTTGTTCTATTTATTATTTAAACGCAAGTATTCATGACATGTACCATCTTTAACTCTTTTGAAAAAAGAGCTTCCTGATGAATTACGCAAAATAATTTGGTAAATATATTAGAAAAAAGGGTACCAAAAAAAAGGGTATGAAGAGAAATTACATCATAAATTTCCTCAAAAGAATATAAATTCTTATCTACGGTTTTCAAACATTTAACAAGTTGACAAATATTAACGTCCGTGCTTTCATCCAGGCAAATTTAAAAATATTTATTCATTCAATAGCCTCTTTTTTTGTTTCAGAAAAAATAAATTTGGTTATTTTCTCTGTCCTACGCGTTATAGTGCGGGGAGATAGTGGACATTTTTCGTTTAATTCCAATACATCTTTCCCCACGTCTCCAAAACAAGTAACCACCTCAGAAAGTAAATTTTTAAAAAATAGCCCGTCAGAATATGGGCTTCTTGTGGGGGCATATTTACTGTAATAGTTTTTGAGTACGATCCTCAATTAATAAATTAAAACTAGAATGACTGGTTCTATAATGGCGTCCAATTTGTGTACAGTCAGCGCCACAAAAAAAGGCGCACTTTGAAGGTTTACAAATTTTTAACTTTCAGGGCCTGTGGTTCATTTATATGATTGCGAATTTGCCCAAATTTTTTTTAATAAGTTAACTGATGGTATGTTAATAAAAGTGCATACCAATTTTTAGTTTACATATGTTTTTAATATTAAAAAAAATTTTGTTTTTGGTTTCACCCTAGTTTTAACGACTTTTCACTATTATGGCACTTTTTAGGAAAAAATTCATAAAAGTTATAATAATGAAAAAATTCAACAACAACTATTTATTTCCAATTGAATACCGTACTAACTATAAAAAAAAAAAAAAAATATAGGCAATTTAACAATAGACACATTTTTTAAATTTAGTTTAATACTTAGTAATTCCGCCTTTTCAAAGTATTTGAGAGCGTTTTTGGGGTCGATAGCTTATATCCTGGGCAGTTAGATGCCCTTTTGCAACCATTTCCACATGCTGCCGATCTATTTAATGCAGTGGTCGGCACCCCAATACAATGACACGTTTACATACATTAGTGTGAGTAACGAATTTTCAAACTCATCAACTACTCTCTCAGTGGCTGAGAGGTTCCGATCTCTTTTCAAAAATAATAGATGAAAAAAAGTCAATGAAATAAAAAATATAAAAAAAACGTAATGATTAAAAAAAATTCTACAAACGTTATGAGTAAAAAAAAATTATTCAGCTTTGACAACATCCAAAAGATCAACTAATTTTTCCAGTAAATTCTTGAACACGCAATAAATCTCCCAAATGAATTTCGGAGATTTTGTTACGTTTCTTACATAAAATATTTTTCATACTTGAAAATGCTATTTCACAATTATAAGTAGTTACAAACATAGAGCAAATTTAAAAAAAGATGCACTCTTTAGCTTGGGATAATTACTTTCTTAATTTCTAACGGAATTCAAAAATTATTTTTTAAATTATTAATCTCTTCGTGTAGTTTGCGATCTAAATTACTATATCACAGGAAAGTGGAAAATTATGTAAGTCGAAAAAGGCAGTTAAAATATTAAGATCCTGAAACCGGTTGTCAATGTTTTGCAATAAGGTCTTTATTTTATTTACAAATTCTTTTATTTTTTCACAGTTATTAATATTTAATTCAAAAAAATAATTCCTTAGTCTTTTCTAAATTTATATATATATTATTCTCTAATTGATTTATAATTATTCTAAGTTTTCTTTTAAACACATCTATAGAATTTATTAAATCTAAGACTTCTTAATTTTTGCCTTGCAAACATAAGTTGAGATAATTAAATATACGTGGTTTATCACAGAAAAAGGCGAAATCTATTAAAAAATCTTTTTTTATACCCTTGCAGAGGGTATTATAATTTTGGTCAAAAGTATGCAACGCAGAGAAGGAGACATCTCCGACCCTATAAAGTATATATATTCTTGATCAGGATCACCTCCTGAGTTGATATGAGCATGTCCGTCTGTCCGTCTGTCTGTTTCTACGCAAACTAGTCTCTCATTTTTAAAGCTATCGACTTGAAACTTTGCACACACCCTTCTTTCCTTTGCACGCAGTACAATAAGTCGGAACGGCCCGGATTGGCCGACTATATCCTATAGCTGCCATATAACTGATTGATCGGAAATGGTGTTACTTCGGTGTTTTTAGAGTGAGAGAGTTCAAATTTTACATGCCAAATTTCGTAAGGATCGGCCGACTATATTCTATAGCTGCCATAAAACTGAACGATCGGAAATGACTCAACTTTCGTGTTTTTGAAGGTATAAAGCTGGAACTTGGAAAAGATTATATTTTTGGTCAGTTGATCCGACCTACCAAATTTCATAACGATCGGCCGACTATATCTTATAGCTGTCATATAACTGAACGATCGGAAATGGTTCTTGGTAGAAATACCAACTTTGGTATGTTTGAAGATGGAAGTTTGGGACTTTTTTTAGATTTTGTATTGTAATAAATTGGATTATATATTCATATTCCCATAAGGATCGGCCAACTATATCCGATGTTTGCGATATATATCCGGTTTTAACTTCAAGGGTATATAAACTTCGGCTCCGCCAAAGGTTAGCTTTCCTTTCTTGTTTTCAAATGAAGTAATGAGATCATCAACATCCTTTCCTAAAACTTTCAAAAAATGTACCACTTATTTTCTTAAATTAAAAAGTCGTTCCAAACATTTTCCCCGACTTAACCACCTAACTTCCGTGTACATTAGTAAATCATCATATTCTGCTTTAAGCTCATCAAGAAATAACTTAACACACATAGAAAACACATTTTCTATGTGTTAAAGAATTATACCCCCCTCTTGTTCTATTTATTATTTAAACGCAAGTATTCATGACATGTACCATCTTTAACTCTTTTGAAAAAAGAGCTTCCTGATGAATTACGCAAAATAATTTGGTAAATATATTAGAAAAAAGGGTATCAAAAAAAAGGGTATGAAGAGAAATTACATCATAAATTTCCTCAAAAGAATATAAATTCTTATCTACGGTTTTCAAACATTTAACAAGTTGACAAATATTAACGTCCGTGCTTTCATCCAGGCAAATTTAAAAATATTTATTCATTCAATAGCCTCTCTTTTGTTTCAGAAAAAATAAATTTGGTTATTTTCTCTGTCCTACGCGTTATAGTGCGGGGAGATAGTGGACATTTTTCGTTTAATTCCAATACATCTTTCCCCACGTCTCCAAAACAAGTAACAACCTCAGAAAGTAAATTTTTAAAAAATAGCCCGTCAGAATATGGGCTTCTTGTGGGGCATATTTACTGTAATAGTTTTTGAGTACGATCCTCAATTAATAAATTAAAACTAGAATGACTGGTTCTATAATGGCGTCCAATTTGTGTACAGTCAGCGCCACAAAAAAAGGCGCACTTTGAAGGTTTACAAATTTTTAACTTTCAGGGCCTGTGGCTCATTTATATGATTGCGAATTTGCCCAAATTTTTTTTTAATAAGTTAACTGATGGTATGTTAATAAAAGTGCATACCAATTTTTAGTTTACATATGTTTTTAATATTAAAAAAATTTTTTGGTTTCACCCTAGTTTTAACGACTTTTCACTATTATGGCACTTTTTAGGAAAAAATTCATAAAAGTTATAATAATGAAAAAATTCAACAAAAACTATTTATTTCCAATTGAATACCGTAATAACTATAAAAAAAATATAAATATAGGCAATTTAACAATAGACACATTTTTTAAATTTAGTTTAATACTTAGTAATTCCGCCTTTGGCCTTAATTACAGATTTTACCCTATTGGTCATAGAATCGTAAATGGAACACAAATATTCCTTCGTTATATCCTGTGTCCATACTTTTTCTATAATTTGTTTTAAATCCTCCATAGTTTTGGGCTTTCGCTTTCTTATTTTGGCACCCATATAGGCCCAAGCATTCTCGATTGGATTAAGGTCTAGGCTGTTTCCTGGCCAATCTAAGGACTTTATGCCCAATTCTTCCTTCAAATTTGTTATCTTTAGATAGAAAAATGATAAATTTAACTGAAAAAGTTGTTTTTATAACAATCGGACACTGAGTAACTCACAGATCGCGCTCGATGGCAAGGTGCGGAATCATCCTCAAAAATGGGTTCTTGTTCTTCTTCACTTATGGACTCAATGCTAGGCAGAACTCCACTTAAAATTATTTATTTGTATTTTTCTGCATTGACCATACCCTAAACCAGTAAAATTGATTCCGTTTTATATTTGGATGTGCATCCCCATACCATAACATACGGTGAATGCTTTACTGTGGCTATGCAGCAATTTTCAGAATAGCGTTCCCGACGTCTACGGCGCAGCTTGAGAATTCCATCAGATCCAATGAGATTAAATTTGGACTCATCTGAAAAAAGCACTCTTGACCAATCAGAAGCAGTCCAATTTTCCTTGTCCTTTGCCCAGGTTCAACATTCCCATGTTGAGCCGACGTTAAACAGTTCGCTCCGAAATATCTTTTGAAAACTGTTCCTGAACCTCAGATCTTATCTGCACTGCAGTTTTGAAACGATCCTGCAGGCTCGTCCTCATAATAAAGCGATCTTCTCGTGACGTGGTGCATTTTTTTTACCTGTTCCTTCTTTCCTTTTTACTTCACCTGTCTCACGATATTTTTTTAAAAAGCGACGCACTGAGCTTTCATTAAAATGTGTTTCAGCCGATATTTGCCGATTTGACACATTTTGTTCCGCCAATAAAATAATTTTTTCTTTATTGCGATCAGTGAACTGCTTTTGCTTTGGCATAACTTTACAGGTGTCTTTACAAAAAAATTCTACCAAAAGCAACTTAAACAACAGCGCTCTTCAAAGGACGAAATTATGTCGAAAATAGTCAAGGGTAACCCTCTTAAAAAAATAATGTCCAAAGAATAAAATTTAGGGAAACCCCAGCATAGTGATTGCACAATTTTCAAATTTTTTTAAGTGCGGCTTTTTTTGTGGCGCTGACTGTACATGATGAAAGAATACAAGAAAGGAAAGCTAACTTTGGGCGGAGCCGAAGTTGATATACCCTTGCAGTTAAAACCAGATATATATCGCAAACATCGGATATAGTTGGCCGATCCTTATGAGAATATGATAATAAAACCAATTAATTACAATAAAATATCTAAAAAAAATCCCAAGCTTCTATCAGTTCTGCTTCTATCTTCAAAAATACCAAAGTTGGTATTTCTACCAAAAACCATTTCCGATCGTTAACTTTAAAAACACGAAAGTTGGGTCATTTCCGATCGTTCAGTTATATGGCAGCTATAGGATATAGTAGGCCGATCCTTATGAAATTTGGCATGTCGTATTATTTTGCTATTTTTATACCGTTGCAGAGGGTATTATAATTTTGGTCAAAAGTGTGCAACGCAGTGAAGGAGACATCTCCGACCCTATAAAGTATATATATTCTTGATCAGGATCACCTCCTGAGTTGATATGAGCATGTCCGTCTGTCTGTCCGTCTGTCTGTCCGTTTCTACGCGAACTAGTCTCTCAGTTTTAAAGCTATCGACTTGAAACTTTGCACACACCCTTCTTTCCTTTGCGCGCAGTATATAAGTCGGAGCGGCCCGGATCGGCCGACTATATCCTATAGCTGCCATATAACTGAACGATCGAAAATGGTTTTTGGTAGAAATACCAACTTTGGTATTTTTGAAGATAGAAGCTTGAGACTTTTTTTAGATTTTGTATTGTAAAAAATTGGATTATATATTCATATTCCCATAAGGATCGGCCAACTATATCCGATGTTTGCGATATATATCCGGTTTAAACTGCAAGGGTATATAAGCTTCGGCTCCGCCCGAAGTTAGCTTTCCTTTCTTGTTGCTATAAATATAGCTCTCGTGTAAAATTTGAACTCTCTAACTCTAATAACACCAAAGTTATACCATTTCCGATCAATATGACAGCTATAAGATATAGTCCGCCGATACTGGCCGCTCCGACTTATTGTACTGCGTGCAAAAGAAAGAAGGGTGTGTGCAAAGTTTTAAGTCGATAACTTTAAAACTGAGAGACTAGTTTGCGTAGAAACAGACAGACGGACATGCTTACATCAACTTAGGAGGTGATCCTGATCAAGAACATATATACTTTATAGGGTCGGAGATGTCTCCTTCACTGCGTTGCACACTTTTGGACAAAATTCTAATACACTCTGCAAGGGTATAAAAATTCATAAATACAGAATGAAAATAGTCAACGTAAAGATTATTGTCTGCGCACTCCCTTAAAAGTCATCCATCGGTAGGATATGCAATCACAATTCATATGCAAAACAACAAAAACTTCAAATTAATCGGCGTTTTAAGTGATGTCGACTGAAATATACCCTGCTCCTTTTTCAGTATATTGTTTTTAATGTTTCGTGAATATGTATATACAAAACATTTTACTGCTAACACCTAATCTTATTCCTAAATAAACTTAAAATTTATGCTGAAATTCGTAATCGAACTACCGAACTGAGCGGACGTGCTTTGTCCGAGCTCCGGGAAAACTTCACTTCGCTTATATTTTCGCCAATATAAGCGAAAAGACACTGAAATACAATTTATTAAAAGCGACAGACAAGCTTTTTTTTTATAACAGTTGTAATGTGCTAAACCAAAACTAGTGCATTGTTGAAAAAAAAAAATACGTACCACGCAATGAGCTCATTGAGCAACGACCAAAAGAACGAGCGTAGAAGTTCAGTGAACCAAAGAAACGGCTTCTACTCTTACTTTTCAACCCGCGATACCGAAGTGGAAAAATCGGCGCTTAAAAGCAACCCGGCTTTACTGACCGCTGAAACCCAAAGGGCACGGTCTTGCTCACCCGCTCTGCTCACTCCGACTCCCGCGTCATGGAGTTCGCAGTGTAAAACCCCCCCTCCAATATCGGAAACAAATTTCGCACCAACAACAAGCAGCGCTACAACTTCTGCAACAACAGCGAAAACCCCTGCAACTCAAAGTACCACGACGTCAACGACTACTCGCTGTAGTACAAAAACAACAACCTCGGAAAGTGCCAAAGCGGCAACGGCCACACAGACTGGAATGGATCGCTACATCCAAATTAAGCGCAAGCTTAGCCCGCAGAGTAATCCGGCAGGCAACAAAACAAAAATTAACCGTGTCCTGAATAACGATAATGAACCAGACAGATCCACTACTAACAGATTTGCCCTACTGGCGGAGGCTGAGGAAAACCAACCAGCCCAAGACACCGCAAAAAAACCCAAGCCCCCTCCAATCTATATTAGGGAAAAAAGCTCGAGTGCCCTGGTCAACAAAATTGCGTCGTTGATCGGGAACGGTGAAAACTTTCATGTTGTTCCGCTTATCAAAGGGAACATCCATGAAACAAAGGTGCAAACCAAGACTGAAGAGCACTTCCGAATAGTGTCAAAATATCTGGACACTGTACAGAAAAACTATTACACGTACCAGCTGAAAAGCAGTAAGGGCCTACAAGTGGTAGTAAGGGGAATAGAACCTGATGTTACCGTCGAGGAAATAAAAACCGCCCTTAAAGAAAAGGGCTTCGCCGCCAAGAATGTTATTAACATTCTAAATAAAGATAAAAAGCCACAACCCCTCTTCAAGGTCGAGCTCGAGCCTGAAAGCAGGTCGCTGAAGAAGAACGAAGTCCACCCAATCTACAACCTGCAATATCTTTTGCATCGGAAAATCACTGTTGAAGAGCCACATAAACGTAACGGTCCAGTGCAATGCACTAATTGTCAAGAGTATGGACACACAAGGTCTTACTGCACACTTCGGGCTGTCTGTGTAGTCTGCGGGGACGCCCACAAGTCCGCTTGCTGCACTACAAACAAGGACAGTACCGTGAAGAAATGTGGAAACTGCGGAGGCAGCCATACGGCAAACTATAGAGGATGTATTGTGTATAAGGAGTTAAAGAGTCGCATGCGTCAAGCGACCGCAACGCGCAACCAAAATCCACAGAATGCGTACGTTTCGTCAAAAACCACGCCAGACGTCTTCTTCGCCAAAGCTGCGAGATCCTCATTCGGTCCACTAAACACCACCAACGGCTTCTCCTATGCCGATGCTCTACGATCTGGAAGGGAAATTCCAATTCAGCCTAACTCTCAAAGCGCTCAACAGGCCCCAGAACAGCCACACAGCAAAACGGAAACTATGATGCTTACCCTCCAACAAAGTATGATGGAGCTTATGTCATTCATGAAAACGACCATGCAAACGCTTGTTCAAAACCAGAACATGGTGATACAGCTGCTCGAAGCACAACAGTCCAAATAATCTATGCAGGCGCTACGAATATCAATGTGGAACGCCAATGGTGTCTCACGGCATAAACTAGAATTGTCACAATTCTTGACCGAAAACCATATTGACGTTATGCTACTGGTGGAAACGCATCTTACAAGCAAATACAACTTTCATATAAGAGGCTACACAATCTACCGCACAGATCATCCAGATGGGAAAGCCCACGGCGGAACTGGAGTTCTAATCAGAGAACGAATTAAACACCATTTTCACAAAAGGTTTGCAACAAACTTCTTGCAGGCCACATCGATACAAATTCAGTCAAGCAACGGAATCCTTTCAATTGCTGCCGTTTACTGCCCTCCTCGCTTCTCAATCTCGGAAGGACAATTTATGGACTTCTACAATTCACTTGGGGATCGATTTATAGCCGCAGGAGACTACAACGCCAAACATACGCACTGGGGATCACGTCTAGTGACTCCCAAAGGAAGACAATTGTACAATGCAATTATAAATGTGAAAAATAAACTGGACTACGTTTCCCCTGGAAGTCCCACATACTGGCCAACAGACTCACGAAAGCTCCCAGACCTTATTGATTTTGCAGTGACAAAAAACATACCTCGCAATCTAATAAGTGCCAAAGCAGTCTCGGACTTATCATCAGACCACTCGCCTGTGCTTCTAACGCTTCTTCAAAGCCCAGAAATAACCGAACACCCCTTCAGTCTGACGACGACAAAAACAAACTGGCTAAAATACAAAAAGTACGTGAGTGCCCACATAGAACTCGCCCCGGATTTTAACATGGAATCGGACATCGACTACACTACGAGCGCCCTGGAAGAAGTACTCGTTGCGGCAGCTAAAATCTCTACTCCTCATAGGAAAGAAGTAGACCGAAACAAACACTTCAAATCTAATCAGCAAATCGAACAGCTCGTGCGAGAAAAGAGGCGCACGCGTCGTGATTGGCAAAACAGCAGATCACCAGCTTCAAAACAACGCCTTAAGGAAGCAACCCGATCACTCGACCAGGCTCTTCACCAACAGGAAGAAAATGCACAGCTGAGGTACATCCAGAATCTCTCGCCAACAAGCACAAAGTACCCCCTGTGGAGGGCCCACCCAAATCTTAGTGCCCCAATTGAAACGACCACCCCGATAAGAAACTCTTCGGGATGCTGGGCTCGCAGCAACGAGGACCGAGCTGAAACATTCGCCACACATCTCCAAAGTGTCTTCCAGCCAAACCCAGCCTCAAATTCATTCCTCCTGCCAGTAATTCAGCCAGAGTCCTCCCCTCAGCCAGCCGCACCTCCATTCCGGCCGAACGAAATCGAAAAAGTCATAAGAGGGCTAAAACCAAAAAAGGCTCCCGGTGGTGACCTATTGACCCCAAAGATGCTGATCGAACTTCCAAAATGCGCTATAGAGGTCGTCTGCAAACTATTTAATGGAATCATTAATCTTGGCTATTTCCCAAAAAAGTGGAAGAAATCCATTATTATAATGATTCCGAAGCCTGGAAAAGACCACACAATTCCGTCATCATACAGACCAATAAGCCTTCTATCTTGTTTGTCTAAACTGTTTGAAAAATGCTTGTTAACTCGCATAATACCACATTTGGAAGCTTGCAATATCATCCCGGCACACCAATTTGGCTTTCGAAGAAACCATGGAACCATCGAACAAGTGAACAGATTAACATCCGAAATACGCTCAGCCTTCGAACAACGAGAATACTGCAGCGCTATTTTCCTCGACGTATATCAAGCTTTCGACCGAGTTTGGCTCATCGGACTCATGCACAAAATTAAAACGTATTTGCCAACATACACCCACAAGCTACTGGAATAATACCTCTTCAATAGGGTATTCTCAGTGAGATGCAACGCAGCTACTTCGGGCGACTACACCATCGAAGCTGGAGTTCCACAGGGAAGCGCACTCGGGCCGTGCCTATATGTTTTGTATACTGCGGATATTCCTACGAGCGCACAACTAACAACGTCAACGTTCGCCGATGATACCGCTATCCTTAGTCGCTCCAGATGCCCAATGCAGGCAACAACCCAACTGGCTAATCATCTCACAATAGTGGAAAGGTGGCTGTCCGACTAGCGCATTAAAATAAACGAACAAAAGTGTAAACATATAACGTTTACTCTTAATAGACAAACATGCCGTCCGCTTTTACTAAACGGTATGCAGATCCCTCAAGCTAACGACGTAACGTACCTTGGCGTTCACCTTGATAGACGACTTACCTGGCGTAAGCAGATCGAATGCAAAAAGATGCATCTAAAACTGAAAGCCAGCAGCCTCCACTGGATCATAAACTCACGATCGCCACTGTGCCTAGACTACAAGTTACTACTGTACAATTCAGTCCTAAAGCCAATCTGGACGTATGGCTCCCAGCTGTGGGGGAACGCGAGCAGCAGCAACATAGACATCATACAGCGCGCACAATCAAAAATCCTGAGAACTATCACAGGGGCACCTTGGTATGTTCGCAACGAAAACATCCACCGGGATCTGGGCATCCTCGCAGTGAAAGACGAAATCCAGAAGCAAAAAGAGTCATACTCAGAAAAACTGTCTTCGCACCCAAATTTTCTCGCTCGGGGATTGACTCGGGTTTCTAGCGTATCCCGCCTTAGACGCAACGACCTCCCAACCCAGCAATCGATTTTTAGGGCCGTCTAACTCCGTATCAGTCAATATGACTGTTAGTTAAGTTAAAAATATAAGATTTGATACACCTCTTGTTAGTCTCGCAAAGAGAAGATTCAAGAAATAAAAGCAACGTTAAAATAAAAAAAAAAAAAAAAATGCTGAAATATTAAAAATTTCATAGAATTTTTTCGTCATTTCACCCAATAGCGAATACCCGAATTTCGCTAGGGTAGCAAGCCTGAAAAGTTAGAAAAATCAAAATTTGTGTGCGCTGGCTTCGAAACGAAATCGCACGTACACTTGCTCCCAGTATGTGAATCTGTGACACGCATATATACAAAGATTAATCCAAGCGCTGACCAACCTTCTTCATCGCGCTCATGGTATAATTATACTAGGTAGTCTCGTCGAAAAAAGCTGGTACCTCTACAATCATAGCAATGAGTGCGAATGAGAGAGGAATATGCCAATAAGTGCGAGCGAAATGACTATAGAATGAGTTGTTTAACCCGTGTATGGTGTACGGGGTTTTAAGTTTCCTTTTAATAAGACGAGTTAAAATTTTTGTCATAATTTAATTTTTAACAATTTTGAGTTGGAAATGAGTCTTTGTTTTGGTTTTTGTGTTGCGAGTCTTTTGTTCAAATTCTTAATCCTAAAATATATTCTAATTTAAAAATCGAATTTTTTTATATCTATACTAATATTTAAATTTTTCGCAGCTTTTAGCAATTGTTAATTTGTTATTTTAAAAGTGTCATTCACAAAACTTAAAAATATGAACTCCAAATTTTTTGTTTGTTCTTCAAACTGGACAGATGGGTTCTTAGGTCCTCCGAGAGACACTTCATCCACGTAAGTGTAGGTCCCAAACTCTGCTAACTCGTTGGAAAGGTTTAATTTTTTTATAATATAGCCAGCTGTATATTCTATTCCGTCTTCTGTCATTTCATCCAAAGTGTTCGCTCCCCCTACGCTGCTTGGAACTTCTATTATAAAATCTTCAGATTCATTTTCTTTATCATCCCTTTTAGAAAAATCTGTATCCAACCACCACTCCGTATCGTCTTCTTCAACATTACCATTTCCAGATAAATACTTTGTATTCTTAGCTTATTTATAAATACAAAATGTAGGTAAATAAAAATACAACCACCGTATAAAAAATAACTATTTTAAGAACTTTTAATCCGCCGAAATTAATTAAGACTAGGTACTAAGTTTGTCTCATACAGGAGCGAAACATTTTTTTTAATGGGTGTGTTAACAAAAAGAAAAGACAGAACACATAACAAACACGATATACACTGCTAAAACATAGAGCTAAACATTTGACAATATTACTTAAATATACTTTTTCTTATTGTTTTAATTTTGGCATACCTGTTATATACTTTCTTAATCTATATTTGAACTGAAGCGCCGTTGGGTAGTCATACTTTCCGCCCCTTGCCCGCATTGCACCAAAGAAATTTTCGACGAGGTCCTGGTTAAGACGACTTGTAAGGATATAATCCATCTCGTACTTTGCCTTCAAATACCCAAGTAGAGCATCAAGAGAAGCGTTGTTAACTAAAATGCCTTTTTGAAATGGCACCCTATGGGCTTTGCCACATATGTTTGTACGCATTATTTCGGTCATTTTAGTCAAAACGCCTCTTTTTATGTTTATTTGTTTTCCATAGGGCTGTTTGGTTTCGATGGTGTTTGATGTTGATAATTTCGAATTAAAAACATCGAACCAATCATTAAGAACTTTAAAGAAGTCCACGGTATCGCATGCGTTCTCTACATAGTATCCCAACGCGTTGCACCTTCTTATAGAACTCGCTGTTGTGTTGGAAAACAATTGAGTTGCCAATTTAACCTTTTGTTTTCCGAGGGAACTGACATTAATATGGTTCTCTGTAATTTTAAACATCACCGACACATCGGACTTTAGGCAGTGGCCAATTACTTGGACTGTCACCTTGGTCAATTTGTTTCCATTTATGTCCCCAGTGTCCCCAGTGTATCCACAAACAGTGTATCTTTAGTACGTAGGCGCCGGCTAGACATGCCGGTGAATCGTGCATGCTAGGATAGATTTTATCCTAGTATCTAGGATAGATTTTCACCTCAACGGCGCAATCCAAAAAAAAAAAAAAAAAAAAGGTTAGCATCGGCTGGGTGGCTCAACCAGGGTTTTGCTTAAAAAGAAATGATTTTTTCTTCCGAATGTATTATGTACTTGTATTATTACTTATTCTCTGATATGCCGAGCTGTCGCCATAACTCTCGATTTTCAGGGCCCATATCAGAGACGATGGCTACTACGGAAAAACCCCTTTTGTAAAGCTTATTTATAATGTTATTTATAATGTCAACGGTCATTTGGGTGTCAAAATCAAATAACACTGGCTGTTTCCAAGACTTTTTTAACCCACGAACCATGACCAATTGAACGTGATTACTTGGCTGATAGACTACATCAGCCGAACTGTCATATTCGAAGCCAGCAGTTATCTTCATCTCGTCAAAAGACAACACACAAAGCTTCTTCACTTCAAGCATCTCGTCGTTCTCCATTGAATCGATTACTACATATATCAAGAGTACCTGACATGATTGGCACGTCTGCAAGCCACCTATATAGTGTTGCCCTACTAGGCAGAGGAAATCCTTTCCTGTATAGGTGGCTATATGCTCGCGGCCCCGCGGTATGGAGACAGATCGCAGCAGAAATATCCTTTGAATTAAAGGTGGTTTGCTTTCCTCCACTCTTTAATATTTTTATTTGAGTCTCGGTGAATATTTTGGCTAGGGACATCTCCAACTCCTTGTATTCTTCTACTTGTTGGCGTAAACAACGATTTTCTTTCTCCATCTCACGAAGCCTTTTCCTTAGGCTCTGGTTTTCGACTCTGATTGTTGACCCTAGTATTTTGTCTCTATATACAGTGCCGTTCAACTGAATAGGTTTGAAAAATCGTTCTTACATTTTTCACTATATCTTTGTTCCAATTGGTTTCTTCTTTCTATTTAATTTTTAATTTTATTCTTCATTTTTTTACTCATTATTTGCAAGAAAAAAGTAACGGGAAAAAGTCAACGGTTATTCGGAATTTTGCTTTGATCTTGATATTCTGTAAATGCGCGCGCTTCTTTGGCTCATCTGATTACATAGGTTTGAAAGCTTTGACTTCACTTTGTATTTAACTGCGGGATTGAAACGACTTGAATTCAATTGCATTACAAAATTGTTATCATTGTTCACAAATATTCCGATTTTGAAAAAGGTCAAATAAAAGGCTATATTGATATCGGCTTAAAACATAATGAAATAGCTATGAAAATCGGCCGAAGTCAAAACGTTGTGAGTAATTTTATTCGTAATGAAGCAGACTATGGAAAAAAAATGAAAGGCGGGAAAAAATACGCAACGACAGCATCAGAAAGGCGACTTATTCTGCGCACTGCATCAAACTCCCACCTATCTGCGCGTAAAATAAAAGAACAATGCGGTGTAAATGAAAGTGTGGCAACGGTTAAGCGAATTATTAGAAATGCAAAACATTTGAAGAGACTAAAAATAAAAAAAAACACCTCCTAACGATGCTTGTAAGAGTCAATTTGCAAAAGCGCATATGACGTGGAACAAGGAGTGGAAAACGGTGATCTTCTCCGACGAAAAGAAGTTCAACCTCGATGGACCTGATGGGTATAACTATTATTTCCACGATTTGAGAAAGGAAGAGTGCTTTTTAAGTCGTCATCACACTTGTCAAGGTGGAGTAATGGTGTAAATGAATGCAAATGACTACAAGAAAATACTTCAAAACGCTTTTCCTCAGATTTCTGAGATTTATGGTCGTCTTCCATGGACGTACCAACATGACAGCGGTACCATCCATACCGCTCGGGTTGTAAAGCAATGGAAAACATGTGGGGACTTTTGTCCAGAAGAGCTTACGAAAATGGAAGACAATTTAATGATTCTGGAGCTTTAGTTAAAGCAATTAAAGAAGCCTGGGCCACAATTACACTTAATGAAATTACAAAATATTATGATTCATTACCAAACCGTATTTTTGAATTAATAAAGAACGTGGGTGAGCATACCAAGTACTGAATAATTCTAAAACAATGTATTTTAATTTTTAAGCTAGGCAGTACCTTGAAATGTTCCTTAATTTGAATAAATTTAATAGTTTTAGTGATCAAACCTATTTAGTTGACCCAAAAAAAATTGGCATTTTTTGTTATACTTTTGAAAAAATTAATAAAAATAATAAAAAAAAAAACAAAACTAACAGAACAGAAACTTTGCTATTTTATAAAAGATAGATTTCTTTATACATCGAAACCTATTTCGAGAAAATCGGAGCTCTTGTTACAGAATTACAACGATTCAAACCTTAACCAAATGTCAAACCTATTCAGTTGAGCGGCACTGTATTAAACATTTTAAATTAATTTTAAATTTAATTTTTACTTTAGGTATATATAATTTTTTTTAAATTTTTATAATAGTCTTCTATTATATATTGTATATCTATGGTAAATATTCATATCTATCGTATAGTATCTGCGCGTCTACCTATCTATCTACCTATCTGCGCGTAAAATAAAAGAACAATGCGGTGTAAATGAAAGTGTGGCAACGGTTAAGCGAATTATTAGAAATGCAAAACATTTGAAGAGACTAAAAATAAAAAAAAAACACCTCTTAACGATGCTTGTAAGAGTCAATTTGCAAAAGCGCATATGACGTGGAACAAGGAGTGGAAAACGGTGATCTTCTCCGACGAAAAGAAGTTCAACCTCGATGGACCTGATGGGTATAACTATTATTTCCACGATTTGAGAAAGGAAGAGTGCTTTTTAAGTCGTCATCACACTTGTCAAGGTGGAGTAATGGTGTAAATGAATGCAAATGACTACAAGAAAGTACTTCAAAACGCTTTTCCTCAGATTTCTGAGATTTATGGTCGTCTTCCATGGACGTACCAACATGACAACATGACAGCGGTACCATCCATACCGCTCGGGTTGTAAAGCAATGGAAAACATGTGGGGACTTTTGTCCAGAAGAGCTTACGAAAATGGAAGACAATTTAATGATTCTGGAGCTTTAGTTAAAGCAATTAAAGAAGCCTGGGCCACAATTACACTTAATGAAATTACAAAATATTATGATTCATTACCAAACCGTATTTTTGAATTAATAAAGAACGTGGGTGAGCATACCAAGTACTGAATAATTCTAAAACAATGTATTTTAATTTTTAAGCTAGGCAGTACCTTGAAATGTTCCTTAATTTGAATAAATTTAATAGTTTTAGTGATCAAACCTATTTAGTTGACCCAAAAAAAATTGGCATTTTTTGTTATACTTTTGAAAAAATTAATAAAAATAATAAAAAAAAAAAACAAAACTAACAGAACAGAAACTTTGCTATTTTATAAAAGACAGATTTCTTTATACATCGAAACCTATTTCGAGAAAATCGGAGCTCTTGTTACAGAATTACAACGATTCAAACCTTAACCAAATGTCAAACCTATTCAGTTGAGCGGCACTGTATTAAACATTTTAAATTAATTTTAAATTTAATTTTTACTTTAGGTATATATAATTTTTTTTAAATTTTTATAATAGTCTTCTATTATATATGGTATATCTATGGTAAATATTCATATCTATCGTATAGTATCTGCGCGTCTACCTATCTATCTACCTATCTGCGCGTAAAATAAAAGAACAATGCGGTGTAAATGAAAGTGTGGCAACGGTTAAGCGAATTATTAGAAATGCAAAACATTTGAAGAGACTAAAAATAAAAAAAAACACCTCTTAACGATGCTTGTAAGAGTCAATTTGCAAAAGCGCATATGACGTGGAACAAGGAGTGGAAAACGGTGATCTTCTTCGACGAAAAGAAGTTCAACCTCGATGGACCTGATGGGTATAACTATTATTTCCACGATTTGAGAAAGGAAGAGTGCTTTTTAAGTCGTCATCACACATGTCAAGGTGGAGTAATGGTGTAAATGAATGCAAATGACTACAAGAAAGTACTTCAAAACGCTGTTCCTCAGATTTCTGAGATTTATGGTCGTCTTCCATGGACGTACCAACATGACAACATGACAGCGGTACCATCCATACCGCTCGGGTTGTAAAGCAATGGAAAACATGTGGGGACTTTTGTCCAGAAGAGCTTACGAAAATGGAAGACAATTTAATGATTCTGGAGCTTTAGTTAAAGCAATTAAAGAAGCCTGGGCCACAATTACACTTAATGAAATTACAAAATATTATGATTCATTACCAAACCGTATTTTTGAATTAATAAAGAACGTGGGAGAGCATACCAAGTACTGAATAATTCTAAAACAATGTATTTTAATTTTTAAGCTAGGCAGTACCTTGAAATGTTCCTTAATTTGAATAAATTTAATAGTTTTAGTGATCAAACCTATTTAGTTGACCCAAAAAAAATTGGCATTACTTTTGAAAAAATTAATAAAAATAATAAAAAAAAAAACAAAACTAACAGAACAGAAACTTTGCTATTTTATAAAAGATAGATTTCTTTATACATCGAAACCTATTTCGAGAAAATCGGAGCTCTTGTTACAGAATTACAACGATTCAAACCTTAACCAAATGTCAAACCTATTCAGTTGAGCGGCACTGTATTAAACATTTTAAATTAATTTTAAATTTAATTTTTACTTTAGGTATATATAATTTTTTTTAAATTTTTATAATAGTCTTCTATTATATATGGTATATCTATGGTAAATATTCATATCTATCGTATAGTATCTGCGCGTCTACCTATCTATCTACCTATCTGCGCGTAAAATAAAAGAACAATGCGGTGTAAATGAAAGTGTGCCAACGGTTAAGCGAATTATTAGAAATGCAAAACATTTGAAGAGACTAAAAATAAAAAAAAAACACCTCTTAACGATGCTTGTAAGAGTCAATTTGCAAAAGCGCATATGACGTGGAACAAGGAGTGGAAAACGGTGATCTTCTCCGACGAAAAGAAGTTCAACCTCGATGGACCTGATGGGTATAACTATTATTTCCACGATTTGAGAAAGGAAGAGTGCTTTTTAAGTCGTCATCACACTTGTCAAGGTGGAGTAATGGTGTAAATGAATGCAAATGACTACAAGAAAGTACTTCAAAACGCTTTTCCTCAGATTTCTGAGATTTATGGTCGTCTTCCATGGACGTACCAACATGACAACATGACAGCGGTACCATCCATACCGCTCGGGTTGTAAAGCAATGGAAAACATGTGGGGACTTTTGTCCAGAAGAGCTTACGAAAATGGAAGACAATTTAATGATTCTGGAGCTTTAGTTAAAGCAATTAAAGAAGCCTGGGCCACAATTACACTTAATGAAATTACAAAATATTATGATTCATTACCAAACCGTATTTTTGAATTAATAAAGAACGTGGGTGAGCATACCAAGTACTGAATAATTCTAAAACAATGTATTTTAATTTTTAAGCTAGGCAGTACCTTGAAATGTTCCTTAATTTGAATAAATTTAATAGTTTTAGTGATCAAACCTATTTAGTTGACCCAAAAAAAATTGGCATTTTTTGTTATACTTTTGAAAAAATTAATAAAAATAATAAAAAAAAAACAAAACTAACAGAACAGAAACTTTGCTATTTTATAAAAGACAGATTTCTTTATACATCGAAACCTATTTCGAGAAAATCGGAGCTCTTGTTACAGAATTACAACGATTCAAACCTTAACCAAATGTCAAACCTATTCAGTTGAGCGGCACTGTATTAAACATTTTAAATTAATTTTAAATTTAATTTTTACTTTAGGTATATATAATTTTTTTTAAATTTTTATAATAGTCTTCTATTATATATGGTATATCTATGGTAAATATTCATATCTATCGTATAGTATCTGCGCGTCTACCTATCTATCTACCTATCTGCGCGTAAAATAAAAGAACAATGCGGTGTAAATGAAAGTGTGGCAACGGTTAAGCGAATTATTAGAAATGCAAAACATTTGAAGAGACTAAAAATAAAAAAAAAACACCTCTTAACGATGCTTGTAAGAGTCAATTTGCAAAAGCGCATATGACGTGGAACAAGGAGTGGAAAACGGTGATCTTCTTCGACGAAAAGAAGTTCAACCTCGATGGACCTGATGGGTATAACTATTATTTCCACGATTTGAGAAAGGAAGAGTGCTTTTTAAGTCGTCATCACACATGTCAAGGTGGAGTAATGGTGTAAATGAATGCAAATGACTACAAGAAAGTACTTCAAAACGCTGTTCCTCAGATTTCTGAGATTTATGGTCGTCTTCCATGGACGTACCAACATGACAACATGACAGCGGTACCATCCATACCGCTCGGGTTGTAAAGCAATGGAAAACATGTGGGGACTTTTGTCCAGAAGAGCTTACGAAAATGGAAGACAATTTAATGATTCTGGAGCTTTAGTTAAAGCAATTAAAGAAGCCTGGGCCACAATTACACTTAATGAAATTACAAAATATTATGATTCATTACCAAACCGTATTTTTGAATTAATAAAGAACGTGGGAGAGCATACCAAGTACTGAATAATTCTAAAACAATGTATTTTAATTTTTAAGCTAGGCAGTACCTTGAAATGTTCCTTAATTTGAATAAATTTAATAGTTTTAGTGATCAAACCTATTTAGTTGACCCAAAAAAAATTGGCATTTTTTGTTATACTTTTGAAAAAATTAATAAAAATAATAAAAAAAAAACAAAACTAACAGAACAGAAACTTTGCTATTTTATAAAAGATAGATTTCTTTATACATCGAAACCTATTTCGAGAAAATCGGAGCTCTTGTTACAGAATTACAACGATTCAAACCTTAACCAAATGTCAAACCTATTCAGTTGAGCGGCACTGTATTAAACATTTTAAATTAATTTTAAATTTAATTTTTACTTTAGGTATATATAATTTTTTTTTAAATTTTTATAATAGTCTTCTATTATATATGGTATATCTATGGTAAATATTCATATCTATCGTATAGTATCTGCGCATCTACCTATCTATCTACCTATCTGCGCGTAAAATAAAAGAACAATGCGGTGTAAATGAAAGTGTGCCAACGGTTAAGCGAATTATTAGAAATGCAAAACATTTGAAGAGACTAAAAATAAAAAAAAACACCTCTTAACGATGCTTGTAAGAGTCAATTTGCAAAAGCGCATATGACGTGGAACAAGGAGTGGAAAACGGTGATCTTCTCCGACGAAAAGAAGTTCAACCTCGATGGACCTGATGGGTATAACTATTATTTCCACGATTTGAGAAAGGAAGAGTGCTTTTTAAGTCGTCATCACACTTGTCAAGGTGGAGTAATGGTGTAAATGAATGCAAATGACTACAAGAAAGTACTTCAAAACGCTTTTCCTCAGATTTCTGAGATTTATGGTCGTCTTCCATGGACGTACCAACATGACAACATGACAGCGGTACCATCCATACCGCTCGGGTTGTAAAGCAATGGAAAACATGTGGGGACTTTTGTCCAGAAGAGCTTACGAAAATGGAAGACAATTTAATGATTCTGGAGCTTTAGTTAAAGCAATTAAAGAAGCCTGGGCCACAATTACACTTAATGAAATTACAAAATATTATGATTCATTACCAAACCGTATTTTTGAATTAATAAAGAACGTGGGTGAGCATACCAAGTACTGAATAATTCTAAAACAATGTATTTTAATTTTTAAGCTAGGCAGTACCTTGAAATGTTCCTTAATTTGAATAAATTTAATAGTTTTAGTGATCAAACCTATTTAGTTGACCCAAAAAAAATTGGCATTTTTTGTTATACTTTTGAAAAAATTAATAAAAATAATAAAAAAAAACAAAACTAACAGAACAGAAACTTTGCTATTTTATAAAAGACAGATTTCTTTATACATCGAAACCTATTTCGAGAAAATCGGAGCTCTTGTTACAGAATTACAACGATTCAAACCTTAACCAAATGTCAAACCTATTCAGTTGAGCGGCACTGTATTAAACATTTTAAATTAATTTTAAATTTAATTTTTACTTTAGGTATATATAATTTTTTTTAAATTTTTATAATAGTCTTCTATTATATATGGTATATCTATGGTAAATATTCATATCTATCGTATAGTATCTGCGCGTCTACCTATCTATCTACCTATCTGCGCGTAAAATAAAAGAACAATGCGGTGTAAATGAAAGTGTGGCAACGGTTAAGCGAATTATTAGAAATGCAAAACATTTGAAGAGACTAAAAATAAAAAAAAACACCTCCTAACGATGCTTGTAAGAGTCAATTTGCAAAAGCGCATATGACGTGGAACAAGGAGTGGAAAACGGTGATCTTCTCCGACGAAAAGAAGTTCAACCTCGATGGACCTGATGGGTATAACTATTATTTCCACGATTTGAGAAAGGAAGAGTGCTTTTTAAGTCGTCATCACACATGTCAAGGTGGAGTAATGGTGTAAATGAATGCAAATGACTACAAGAAAGTACTTCAAAACGCTGTTCCTCAGATTTCTGAGATTTATGTAGGATTGGCAGTCCTATTTTGTAATCGATAAGTTGTTAAGTTCCGTCACACTATTCTTTAGTGTTGAAAAGCATGTAAAATGAGAACGGAGTAGAGATCGAGCATCAGCAGAGGAAGGTCGCGTGTATCTCAGAAAATTGGAAATGTTAAACTAAGTAAAATGTTAAACTAAGTGAACTAAACTATATTAACCGAACAATAAAGTGAATTTAATTATAATGTAACGAAGTCAACGGATGCCTTTCTCTACAATTTTGGGGGCTCGTCCGGGATGCAATCCAAACACGTGCCAATTTGAGTATCAGGCCGCGTATCAGGCCAAACAACCATCAAGTTTTTGTGCTAAGAATCCATCGATCGCAGTTTAATGACTAAAACTAATTGGAGAAAGTAAAAGTTATAAAACTGAAGAGATTATGAGACAAAAAACCATCCAGAAGAGCTGAGAATTTTCATATTGCGCAATTCCACCAAGCTTTGCAAAGTATTGTGAAATTCTGGAACTACAAAACTACAAACTACAAAACTACAAATTTTGCGAGTGTGAGAGCAAAATTGGTTCTGTGGCGACAAGAAAATTGCTAACGGAAGACGACGAAAGGCGTTTATGGGATCCGTTGTCGCTGAGAGCGACAATAATGGCTGAAGCGACAACTTGACCAGGAGGAGAACGTGGAAAAGTAATCTGGAGGAGATTACGACGGAGCAGAGATCCAGAGAGGAGTATTAAGACGAGGCGGCAAAGTGACGTCACTAGAGTTGAAGGCGACACTGAAGGCGCGAGTGAAGACGACGTGGATAAGCAGTTCGAAAAGCAGTTCGAGAAGCAGTCATCAGAGAGGACGACGGCAGCAGCTTTTAGTTCAACGAGACGAATTTGAAAAGCAGTGATCAGAGATGAGCAACAAAAGACGAGAGACAGCAGGCGGTTCGCAAGTATAAAACCATACGAGCATTATTTAATCGATACCACGAAGTTGAGGTTAAACAAAAACAATTTAGTGTAACGTAAACAATATTTTATTCCCATTGAATTGTTCATTTGTATTAATCTGAGAGAAAAGTATTATAAAGTAAGTTATGTAAGTGTAGAAGATATGAATGTTGAAGAGATCACACGATTTTCTGTTGCGGAGCTGAGAGAAAAACTAAGAGAATTAAGATTACCAAGTTCAGGCGTCAAAGCTGTATTGCAGGAAAGACTCATCTCCTATTGTGAGGGGGAAAATATCGACCAAGAGGAAAACTCAGAAAGTTCAGAGGAGTCAGTGTACGAGGAAACCAACGTAGAGTCCGATTTTTCTAATTCTCAACCCTCAGCCATGGCGTTCACATTGAGAGATATTGAAGATTCACTTTCAGCATTCACTGGAAATGGTTCTCCAGATATTGATGAATGGCTTGCAGACTTCGAGCTTAATTCTATTACAGTTGGGTGGACTGATCTTCAAAAATTCATTTATGGTAGACAGTTGGTAAAGGGAGCTGCAAAATTATTCTTAGGTAGCCAACCAGGAATAAATGATTGGGATGCATTGAAAGAAGCTCTGAAAAATGAATTTGGAGAGAAGCTTACAGCAAAACAGGTGCACAAGATGCTCGAAAACAGGAAGAAAACGCAGAAAGAGAGTTTGCTAGAATACTTCTACAGTATGACTGCATTAGCAAATCAGTCAAAGTTGGACGAAGAAAGTATTATAGAATACATAGTGGAGGGTATACCAGATTCGAAGCAAAATAAAAATTGTCTGTACCAAGCGTCCAATCTTAAGGAGTTTCGTGAGAAGCTTAAGGTTTACGAGAAAATTTGCGCGAGTCAGGGGTTTAAACCAAAGCCAAAATTTGACAATACTTTAGTCAAAACTAACCAAGATGGCAGACGTTGCTTTAAGTGTGGTGGCAGCAATCATATTGCCAAGGATTGTAAGGAAGTAGGTATAAAATGTTTCAAATGCAATCAGATAGGTCACAAGGCAAATCAATGCGGTACCAAGGAAGCTCGTAAGGAAGTGAAAAATGAAAACTCAAACATTCAGCAGCTGTCACAGTCAACTTTTAACAGAGCGTTTAAAACCATTAACATTGGCAACGACCAGATTAGGGCTTTATTCGATTCGGGCAGCGATATTTGTACCATTTCCGAGACAGCGTACACTAGAATTTATCCTGATATTCTCAAACCTGATATTAAGGAGCTTATAGGAATAGGTGGTAAGAAGATATACACTCTAGGCTCATTCACAGTTGCGACGAAGTTAGATGACGTGGACGTTGACATGTGCTTCCATGTAGTGCGTGACAATGATACCCTTTATGAAGGTGTGATCGGTAGCGATGTCCTTAATATGGTAACCGCAACAATTGGAGCAAAAGGAGTCGTTTTCCACGCAGTTCATTCAGTAGACCATATCTCCGATCCCACCTTAGGTAGAGATGAAAATAGCCCAAGCCACGACATAGATCTCACTCATCATAGTGTCAATCAAAATGTGGCCGTAGATGCGACTTCCACTAGCATTTCAGACTTGACAGAAACTTTCGATCAATTAATGGCATCTAATTTCATTGAAGACATGGTTCCAGATTTAGATCTGCTTCACTTGAGCACCGACATAAGATCAGCAGTAGTTGGATTAGTTAAAAATTACAAGCCATTAAAGCCAGAGTCAAGCCCAGTAGAAATGAAATTGCTCCTTACAGATGAAATCCCAGTCTATCAGAGACCTAGGCGCTTACCATACGAGGAAACTGAGAAAGTTGACAAGCAGATTAGGGATTGGCTGAAGGAAGGAATCATTCGTCAAAGTGTTTCCGAATACGCTTCACCCATAGTTTTGGTTGCAAAAAAGGATGGCACTAAAAGACTATGTTGCGACTACCGCAAATTGAATCAGAAGATTATTCGTGATAATTTCCCTATGGCCTTGATTGACGATGTTTTACATAAGCTTCAGAAAGGAAAAGTATTTACAACGTTAGACTTATCAAATGGATTTTTTCATGTCCCCGTGCAGGAAAGCTCTCGCAAATACACTGCGTTCGTCACCCAAAGCGGTCAATACGAATTCTGCTACGTACCATTCGGAATTTCCAATTCCCCTGCGGTGTTTATGCGATACATTTTTGCAGTGCTCAGGCCATTGATTGAAGACGGTACCCTAATCCTGTACATGGATGATTTGATTATTCCATCAAAAGACGAACAAGAAGGGTTGGAGAAATTAAAGACAGTTTTAGATATCGCAATGCGTTCAGGTCTGCGTATTAAGTGGGAAAAGTGTCAAGTTTTAAAGAAGAGGGTCCAATTCCTAGGCTATATAGTCGAAAACGCAACTATCCAACCATCAGCAGAGAAGACTGGTGCAGTCGAAAACTTTCCAGTCCCGCGAGACAAAAAAGGAGTTCAACGATATCTTGGCTTAACATCCTATTTCCGAAGATTTGTGAAAGACTTCGCTATTATTGCCAGACCATTGTCGAACTTGCTTAGAAAGGGCACATCCTTTAAGATGGGCGAGGAAGAGTTAGCATCTTTTAAGCAATTAAAAGTATCCCTGACAAGTTCGCCTGTACTGAAGTTATTCGATCAAAAGAGTGCAACAGAAGTTCATTGTGATGCAAGCATGTACGGATACGGAGCAGTCCTTCTTCAAAAGGATTCAGCTGATCAAGAATTCCACCCAGTAGAGTACATGAGCCGCAAGACAACAGATGCCGAGGAGAAATATCCTTCTTATGAGCTAGAAGTACTCGCTATAGTACAAGCTCTAAAGAAGTGGAGAATCTATTTGCTGGGGAGAAAGATTAAGATCGTCACTGACTGCAATGCGTTTGCTATGACCATGCGGAAGAATGACGTCCCAGTAAAAGTATCTCGTTGGGCCATGTTTTTACAAGACTTTGAGTACATAATAGAGCATCGTCCAGGCACAAGGATGAAACATGTCGACGCCTTAAGCCGAGTACATACCTTGTTGCTACAAGATTCAGTCAGACATCGTATTCAACAAGCTCAACGTCAGGATGAATGGATAAAAGCCATTTGTAAGGTCCTAGAAACAAATACCTACGATGACTTCTATCTGAAGCACGATGTTCTCCACAAGGATTCTATAAAAGAGCTCATAGTGATCCCATCAGTCATGGAGAACGAAATAATCAACACAGCTCACCGACAAGGACACTTTGGTGTAAAAAAGGCAATTGACTTGGTGCAGCACGATTATTACATCCCAGATTTAGAGAAGAAGGTTCAAACTATAGTGAAGTCCTGTGTAGAGTGCATAGTTGGCGAGGCTAAGTATGGGAAAAAAGAGGGGTTCTTAAACGCAATAAACAAGGCAGACGAACCGTTACAGACCTATCATATTGACCACATTGGCCCCATGGACATGACTAAAAAACAATACAATCATGTGTTAGTAGTAGTCGACGCTTTCTCTAAATTTGTGTGGCTTTATCCCACTAAGAGTACTGGCGCTGACGAAGTAGTTGATAGAATGGAAAGGCAGGCTGAAGTTTTCGGTAACCCAAGTCGTATAATCACAGATCGTGGAACGGCATTCACAGCCAATGTTTTTCAGGAATACTGTAAGGATCACAATATTCAGCATTTGTTGGTAGCCACAGGAGTGCCACGTGGCA
This sequence comes from Drosophila parabipectinata, assembly GCA_018153455.1. NCBI lineage: Eukaryota > Metazoa > Arthropoda > Insecta > Diptera > Drosophilidae > Drosophila > Drosophila parabipectinata. Next base: position 1,834,943 of record JAECYA010000310.1, on the reverse strand, counting down.
ACGGTCAAGTAGAGCGTATCAATAGGATCGTCATCACTATATTGACAAAACTTTGTGCAGAAGACCCGAAAGCTTGGTATAAGCATGTAGGCAGGGTTCAACAGTTTATTAATTCCTCCCCACCTAGAAGTACCAAGATAGCTCCATTCAAGATTCTTACCGGGATGAATATGAAGACCAAGTACAATAAAGAGTTAGAAAAGCTGTTAGAGGAAGATTTCCTAAATGAGTTACAGGAAGAGAAGGAGATGATTCGAAAAGAAGCTAAGGAGAACATCGCAAAGATTCAGGACGAGAACCGCAAGTCATTCAACAAATCAAGAAAGCCAGAGTCTGAGTACAAACTCGGAGATTTAGTAGCCATTAAAAGAACGCAGTTTGGTGCAGGGTTGAAGTTGAGGAAAAAGTACTTAGGGCCGTACACCGTGACCCGGAAGTTGAGACATGGTCGATACCTCGTCGAAAAAGTAGGAGATGATGAAGGTCCAAATAGAACGAACACTGTCGCCGAATATATGAAGTTGTGGTCGTCCTCATTCGGGTCGAATGAATTGTCAGAATAGCCGAATGTAGGATTGGCAGTCCTATTTTGTAATCGATAAGTTGTTAAGTTCCGTCACACTATTCTTTAGTGTTGAAAAGCATGTAAAATGAGAACGGAGTAGAGATCGAGCATCAGCAGAGGAAGGTCGCGTGTATCTCAGAAAATTGGAAATGTTAAACTAAGTAAAATGTTAAACTAAGTGAACTAAACTATATTAACCGAACAATAAAGTGAATTTAATTATAATGTAACGAAGTCAACGGATGCCTTTCTCTACATTTATGGTCGTCTTCCATGGACGTACCAACATGACAACATGACAGCGGTACCATCCATACCGCTCGGGTTGTAAAGCAATGGAAAACATGTGGGGACTTTTGTCCAGAAGAGCTTACGAAAATGGAAGACAATTTAATGATTCTGGAGCTTTAGTTAAAGCAATTAAAGAAGCCTGGGCCACAATTACACTTAATGAAATTACAAAATATTATGATTCATTACCAAACCGTATTTTTGAATTAATAAAGAACGTGGGTGAGCATACCAAGTACTGAATAATTCTAAAACAATGTATTTTAATTTTTAAGCTAGGCAGTACCTTGAAATGTTCCTTAATTTGAATAAATTTAATAGTTTTAGTGATCAAACCTATTTAGTTGACCCAAAGAAAATTGGCATTTTTTGTTATACTTTTGAAAAAATTAATAAAAATAATAAAAAAAAAAAAACAAAACTAACAGAACAGAAACTTTGCTATTTTATAAAAGACAGATTTCTTTATACATCGAAACCTATTTCGAGAAAATCGGAGCTCTTGTTACAGAATTACAACGATTCAAACCTTAACCAAATGTCAAACCTATTCAGTTGAGCGGCACTGTATTAAACATTTTAAATTAATTTTAAATTTAATTTTTACTTTAGGTATATATAATTTTTTTTAAATTTTTATAATAGTCTTCTATTATATATGGTATATCTATGGTAAATATTCATATCTATCGTATAGTAAGCTTACTCTGTCTGGGTGCTGGAATCGGCGTAGCCTAATTTTGTTATGTCCAGTTCAGGCGTTCTCTGTGGAACAGCGACATCGTTTAATCGCCTTTTCTTATATTGCTGACCTCTATTTGGCGTCAATTTCCATTGTGTGTCCCTGAAATGCGTTTCGCAAATTTTCGAGTAATCTCCAAGTTTGCACCCCAGAGATTCCTCCCATAACGCTCTTTTTCGGGACATTTTGGCGACTTTATAAATTTCATCCATCTTGTCCACTTCCACTTGTTTACGGCACACATTGCAAAATGTCATGTTGCACAAGGGTTAAATCAGAGAAAAATTCGAGAAAAAAGAAACCCAACCTTTCTCACCGAAAAACGAACACGCACTGAACCAAAACCCGAGCGTCTCGACAGCCGACATGATCAGTCATGATCGCGCTCCTTTCAGAGACTGAGAAATATAGCTGTAAAAGCATCGATAATACTATCGATATTATCGATAGTGGCTGGGCTGTGCGATACCTCGATTTTTTTTCCACCATCGATGTATCGCGTTTATTTAACATCCCTAGTTGCAGAAGCGTCGTTCCAGAAAAAACAAAAAATTTATGAAAAGTGAAAAATGGACAAGTTTTTGGCAACAAAAGCAGGTAAATCAATATAATTCATTAGTGTACGTATATGTATGTATGTCTTTCGTGTTTTGTTTAATAGATGACAACAACAACGACGTGAGTACAACGACTAAGCCAAAGAAACCATTGGTGCCCGAGATTTGGACGTTCTTTACACTTGGTACAGATGGGACTGCTAGGTGCAATATATGTTCAAAGTCGTATCGTACCAGCCGTAATACGTCTAATTTGAAAGACCATCTGACGAGGAAGCACGCGGAGCAAAAATCTTAAAAAATTCCCGTACCTAAAATAACTGCGTACTTTGCCAAGACGCCAAGACGTATGAGAGCGCCAAGACGTATGAGGACGCATCAAAACGTAAACATAGCATCGATATGGCAGTGGCAAAAATGATCGCCACGGACGTTGAGCCCATTTCAATTGTTGAAAACGAGGGTTTTATCAACCTCCTCAAAATTTTTGATCCCAAATACAAAGTACCAAGTCGGTACCAGATTCGCGATATCTATCTGAAAAACATGCGTTTAAGTATGATCGCAAAACTTCAAGAAATCTAATGCAAGATAGAATACTGTGCAATCACGACTGACGGATTGACATCAAAAGCGAACACTAATTATTTGACAATAACCTGCCACTTCATTAGTGATTTTGAGCTGAAGTCGGTGGTTTTGTCAACCATGCCTCTTGTCAATGAACATAATCACACCGGACAAAATATTGCACACACTTTGGAGCTCGCGTTGAATGAATAACATATTTTTAACAAAGTGGTTGCTATAGTCACGGATAACGCAGCTACGATGTTAAATGCATGCAAACTTCTTAAGAAGCGTCATTTGGGATGTTTCGCTCATACCCTAAATCTTGTTGTACAAGATTTTTTGTCCTCATCGCTTGTCAAGACGGCAAGTGCAAAGTAATTGTGACGTATTTTAAAATGAGCGCCACTGCTTATGCCAAATTAAAGACGGCTCAAGGTGATAATCCATATAGCCTAATTCAAGAAGTGCCAACCCGCTGGAATAGCGCGTTCAATATGCTGAAAAGATTTTTGCAACTGAAAAATGAAATCAGCTCAGTTTTGTTAAATACTCCGAAGTCGGAGCAGATGTTAAATGCAGATGAAATGAACCTGCTGAAGACATTTGCGAGCTTTTAAAAATTTTTGACGATGCAACGCATTATGTCTCTGGCGTTACAAAGGTGACAATTTCTTTAACAATACCGGTGGCGTGCGGATTGTACTTAAACCTAGAAAAAATCACAACCAAATTGCAAACCACAGAAGGACTTGAAGTCTGTGAATTATTAAAGAAAGGAGTTGAACCTCGATTGTTTAAGTTCGAGACAAGGACGGTAACTAGGATTGCCGAGATTTAAGAAGGAGGCCTTTAGAAGTCCTGTCATCGCCGCGGAGGCCATGAAGGCGTTAGAGGATGAGCTAACAATTTCTCCTACAATCGAAGTAGAGCAAGAATAACAATCAGAAAGAGAGGTCGACGGATTGTCCCTTATTGGGTACGTTCAAAAAAAATATCAAACTAAAATCAAAAACAAGAGTGTGGACTCAATCTTGGCACTTAGGCAGTACACAGAGAAGCCTAACTCTATGCAGTCCCTGGGTCCTCTTACGTATTGGAAGGTAATTAATAAAAACAATATTTTTCAAATTATATAAAATGTTTAAAAATTATATATGTATCCTTTTTTTATTTACAGACTCATTTCTTGGAATGCCCAAGCTTGGCTAAAGTCGTCAAGCGGTACCTCTGCATCCCGGCTTCGATCCAACGAATCGAAGAGGATGTTTAGTAGAGCCGGTCAAATTATATCGGATAGACGAACTTCTTTAAAGCCAAAGCATAAACACGCTCCTTATGCTTAACAGAAATCAGTGGCTGATCCAGCAGCATTTTTATACCCTTGCAGAGGGTATTATAATTTTGTCCAAAAGTGTGCAACGCAGTGAAGGAGACATCTCCAACCCTATAAAGTATATATATTCTTGATCAGGTGTGATAAGATAATTCCAGGGGATTGGTTTTAGTTGGATTTTTATTCAGAAGGAGCAGCTGAGGTGCCGCTCCAACGTTCAAAGTGTCTCTGTTCTTTTACAATATTTCTTAAGTCTAAGTAAGGCTAAGTCTCGTAGCAGCGCTGCTCGCAGGCGGCGGCAGAGAGACGGCTATGTACTTATATATAAAGGAATATAATAATATATGTTGTTATGCGCTCTCAAGTGGAGGCGCGAGGGGTATGCATATGCTGACCGTTTGTTACGATTATGCTGACACTAGCACTTTCTGTGTGCGGGCTAAGGCATAACGATCGGTTCATATTTCGGCCACTTAGGGTTTATGACCGGGACTTTGGATTATGTAAACACTGCAACAAAGTGTTACAGTATGCACCCTTTAAGTACTCTCGGTACAGTGGGTATTCAATATATGTGCATACTACATCTCCCTCCTTTTGAAAAATAACGTAATATAATGAAGTTATTTTTATAATAAAAATTTTTAATTAATACATTTTTTTTTTATTTATTTGTTTTATTTTATGTGGTTAGAATCATAGAAAATGAAATTATTAAAAGAATATGTGTATTTATTTATCTATGTATGTGTGTCTTTGTATGGCCATACTAAGTGCAATTTATGAAATAAAGATTTTTAATCTATCCTTATGAACTGTTTGTTTTTTATGTTTATTATTTGCTATTACTATGTTATCTCTATCTCCTATTTCCGTTACTGTATACGGACCTGTATATTTAGGATCTAACTTATGACCTGTCTCGTTTTTTAATAAAACTTTGTCACCTACTGATATATCTATATCCCTTACTTTATGATCGTAAAGTAGTTTATTTCTATTCTTATTTGCTTCTTACATAACTCTAGCTCTTTTATAGGCAACTTCTAATCTATATTTACTCTCCTTAGCATAGTCATCTATATTATATAGTGCTTCTACACTATCTATGCTATTAAAATGTTTTGGCAAATTACTTGTTTTACCGAATACTTTTCCGGGAAAGTGCAAAGCAATTGTGACGTATTTTAAAATGAGCGCCACTGCTTATGCCAAATTAAAGACGGCTCAAGGTGATAATCCATATAGCCTAATTCAAGAAGTGCCAACCCGCTGGAATAGCGCGTTCAATATGCTGAAAAGATTTTTGCAACTGAAAAATGAAATCAGCTCAGTTTTGTTAAATACCCCAAAGTCGGAGCAGATGTTAAATGCAGATGAAATGAACCTGCTGAGTGACATTTGCGAGCTTTTAAAAATTTTTGACGATGCAACGCATTATGTCTCTGGCGTTACAAAGGTGACAATTTCTTTAACAATACCGGTGGCGTGCGGATTGTACTTAAACCTAGAAAAAATCACAACCAAATTGCAAACCACAGAAGGACTTGAAGTCTGTGAATTATTAAAGAAAGGAGTTGAACCTCGATTGTTTAAGTTCGAGACAAGGACGGTAACTAGGATTGCCGAGATTTAAGAAGGAGGGCTTTAGAAGTCCTTTCATCGCCGCGGAGGCCATGAAGGCGTTAGAGGATGAGCTAACAATTTCTCCTACAATCGAAGTAGAGCAAGAATAACAATCACAAAGAGAGGTCGACGGAGTGTCCCTTATTGGGTACGTTCAAAAAAAATTTCAAACTAAAATCAAAAACAAGAGTGTGGACTCAATCTTGGACTCAATCGTATTATAATTTTGTCCAAAAGTGTGCAACGCAGTGAAGGAGACATCTCCAACCCTATAAAGTATATATATTCTTGATCAGGTGTGATAAGATAATTCCAGGGGATTGGTTTTAGTTGGATTTTTATTCAGAAGGAGCAGCTGAGGTGCCGCTCCAACGTTCAAAGTGTCTCTGTTCTTTTACAATATTTCTTAAGTCTAAGTAAGGCTAAGTCTCGTAGCAGCGCTGCTCGCAGGCGGCGGCAGAGAGACGGCTATGTACTTATATATAAAGGAATATAATAATATATGTTGTTATGCGCTCTCAAGTGGAGGCGCGAGGGGTATGCATATGCTGACCGTTTGTTACGATTATGCTGACACTAGCACTTTCTGTGTGCGGGCTAAGGCATAACGATCGGTTCATATTTCGGCCACTTAGGGTTTATGACCGGGACTTTGGATTATGTAAACACTGCAACAAAGTGTTACAGTATGCACCCTTTAAGTACTCTCGGTACAGTGGGTATTCAATATATGTGCATACTACATCTCCCTCCTTTTGAAAAATAACGTAATATTTTTTTTGTTTTTTTTTTTTTTTTTTTTAACGTTGCTTTTATTTCTTGAATCTTCTCTTTGCGAGACTAACAAGAGGTGTATCAAATCTTATATTTTTAACTTAACTAACAGTCATATTGACTGATACGGAGTTAGACGGCCCTAAAAATCGATTGCTGGGTTGGGAGGTCGTTGCGTCTAAGGCGGGATACGCTAGAAACCCGAGTCAATCCCCGAGCGAGAAAATTTGGGTGCGAAGACAGTTTTTCTGAGTATGACTCTTTTTGCTTCTGGATTTCGTCTTTCACTGCGAGGATGCCCAGATCCCGGTGGATGTTTTCGTTGCGAACATACCAAGGTGCCCCTGTGATAGTTCTCAGGATTTTTGATTGTGCGCGCTGTATGATGTCTATGTTGCTGCTGCTCGCGTTCCCCCACAGCTGGGAGCCATACGTCCAGATTGGCTTTAGGACTGAATTGTACAGTAGTAACTTGTAGTCTAGGCACAGTGGCGATCGTGAGTTTATGATCCAGTGGAGGCTGCTGGCTTTCAGTTTTAGATGCATCTTTTTGCATTCGATGGCTTTCGCCAGGTAAGTCGTCCATCAAGGTGAACGCCAAGGTACGTTACGTCGTTAGCTTGAGGGATCTGCATACCGTAAAAGCGGAGGGCATGTTTGTCTATTAAGAATAAACGTTATATGTTTACACTTTTGTTCGTTTATTTTAATGCGCCTGTCAGACAGCCACCTTTCCACTATTGTGAGATGATTAGCAAGTTGGGTTGTTGCCTGCGTTGGGCATCTGGAGCGACTAAGGATAGCGGTATCGTCGGCGAACGTTGACGTTGTTAGTTTTGCGCTCGTAGGAATATCCGCAGTATACAAAACGTATAGACACGGGCCGAGTGCGCTTCCTTGTGGAACTCCAGCTTCGATGGTGTAGTCGCCCGAAGTAGCTGCGTTGCATCTCACAGAGAATACCCTATTGTAGAGCTATGATTCCAGTAGCTTGTGGGTGTATGTTGGCAAATACGTTTGAATTTTGTGCATGAGTCCGATGAGCCAAACTCGGTCGAAAGCTTGAGATACGTCGAGGAAAATAGCGCTGCAGTATTCTCGCTGTTCGAAGGCTGAGCGTATTTCGGATGTTAATCTGTTCACTTGTTCGATGGTTCCATGGTTTCTTCGAAAGCCAAATTGGTGTGCCGGGATGATATTGCAAGCTTCCAGATGTGGTATTATGCGAGTTAACAAGCATTTTTCAAACAATTTAGACAAACAAGATAGAAGGCTTATTGGTCTGTATGATGACGGAATTGTGTGGTCTTTTCCTGGCTTCGGTATCATTATAATAATGAATTTCTTCCACTTTTTTGGGAAATAGCCAAGATTAATGATTCCATTAAACAGTTTGCAGACGACCTCTATAGCGCATTTTGGAAGTTCGATCAGCATCTTTGGGGTCAATAGGTCACCACCGGGAGCCTTTTTTGGTTTTAGCCCTCTTATGACTTTTTCGATTTCGTTCGGCCGGAATGGAGGTGCGGCTGGCTGAGGGGAGGACTCTGGCTGAATTACTGGCAGGAGGAATGAATTTGAGGCTGGGTTTGGCTGGAAGACACTTTGGAGATGTGTGGCGAATGTTTCAGCTCGGTCCTCGTTGCTGCGAGCCCAGCATCCCGAAGAGTTTCTTATCGGGGTGGTCGTTTCAATTGGGGCACTAAGATTTGGGTGGGCCCTCCACAGGGGGTACTTTGTGCTTGTTGGCGAGAGATTCTGGATGTACCTCAGCTGTGCATTTTCTTCCTGTTGGTGAAGAGCCTGGTCGAGTGATCGGGTTGCTTCCTTAAGGCGTTGTTTTGAAGCTGGTGATCTGCTGTTTTGCCAATCACGACGCGTGCGCCTCTTTTCTCGCACGAGCTGTTCGATTTGCTGATTAGATTTGAAGTGTTTGTTTCGGTCTACTTCTTTCCTATGAGGAGTAGAGATTTTAGCTGCCGCAACGAGTACTTCTTCCAGGGCGCTCGTAGTGTAGTCGATGTCCGATTCCATGTTAAAATCCGGGGCGAGTTCTATGTGGGCACTCACGTACTTTTTGTATTTTAGCCAGTTTGTTTTTGTCGTCGTCAGACTGAAGGGGTGTTCGGTTATTTCTGGGCTTTGAAGAAGCGTTAGAAGCACTGGCGAGTGGTCTGATGATAAGTCCGAGACTGCTTTGGCACTTATTAGATTGCGAGGTATGTTTTTTGTCACTGCAAAATCAATAAGGTCTGGGAGCTTTCGTGAGTCTGTTGGCCAGTATGTGGGACTTCCAGGGGAAACGTAGTCCAGTTTATTTTTCACATTTATAATTGCATTGTACAATTGTCTTCCTTTGGGAGTCACTAGACGTGATCCCCAGTGCGTATGTTTGGCGTTGTAGTCTCCTGCGGCTATAAATCGATCCCCAAGTGAATTGTAGAAGTCCATAAATTGTCCTTCCGAGATTGAGAAGCGAGGAGGGCAGTAAACGGCAGCAATTGAAAGGATTCCGTTGCTTGACTGAATTTGTATCGATGTGGCCTGCAAGAAGTTTGTTGCAAACCTTTTGTGAAAATGGTGTTTAATTCGTTCTCTGATTAGAACTCCAGTTCCGCCGTGGGCTTTCCCATCTGGATGATCTGTGCGGTAGATTGTGTAGCCTCTTATTTGAAAGTTGTATTTGCTTGTAAGATGCGTTTTTACCAGTAGCATAAAGTCAATATGGTTTTAGGTCAAGAATTGTGCAATTCTAGTTTATGCCGTGAGACACCATTGGCGTTCCACATTGATATTCGTATTCTAAGTGTTTGCATGGTCGTTTTCATGTATGACATAAGCTCCATCTTACTTTGTTAGATAAGCATCATAGTTTCTGCTTTGCTTTGTTGCTGTTCTGGGGCCTGTTGAGCGCTTTGTGAGTTAGGCTGAATTGGAATTTCCCTTCCAGATCGTAGAGCATCGGCATAGGAGAAGCCGTTGGTGGTGTCTAGGGGACCAAATGAGGACCTCGCAGCTTTGGCGAAGAAGACGTCTGGCGTGGTTTTTGACGAAACGTACGCATTCTGTGGATTTTGGTTGCGCGTTGCGGTCGCTTGACGCATGCGACTCTTTAACTCCTTATACACAATACATCCTCTATAGTTTGCCGTATGGCTGCCTCCGCAGTTTCCACATTTCTTCACGGTACTGTCCTTGTTTGTAGTGCAGCAAGCGGACTTGTGGGCGTCCCCGCAGACTACACAGACAGCCCGAAGTGTGCAGTAAGACCTTGTGTGTCCATACTCTTGACAATTAGTGCATTGCACTGGACCGTTACGTTTATGTGGCTCTTCAACAGTGATTTTCCGATGCAAAAGATATTGCAGGTTGTAGATTGGGTGGACTTCGTTCTTCTTCAGCGACCTGCTTTCAGGCTCGAGCTCGACCTTGAAGAGGGGTTGTGGCTTTTTATCTTTATTAAGAATGTTAATAACATTCTTGGCGGCGAAGCCCTTTTCTTGAAGGGCGGTTTTTATTTCCTCGGCGGTAACATCAGGTTCTATTCCCTTTACTACCACTTGTAGGCCCTTACTGCTTTTCAGCTGGTACGTGTAATAGTTTTTCTGTACAGTGTGCAGATATTTTGACACTATTCGGAAGTGCTCTTCAGTCTTGGTTTGCACCTTTGTTTCATGGATGTTCCCTTTGATAAGCGGAACAACATGAAAGTTTTCACCGTTTTTCAATATATGTGCATACTACATCTCCCTCCTTTTGAAAAATAACGTAATATAATGAAGTTATTTTTATAATAAAAATTTTTAATTAATACATTTTTTTTTTTTTATTTGTTTTATTTTATGTGGTTAGAATCATAGAAAATGAAATTATTAAAAGAATATGTGTATTTATTTATCTATGTATGTGTGTCTTTGTATGGCCATACTAAGTGCAATTTATGAAATAAAGATTTTTAATCTATCCTTATGAACTGTTTGTTTTTTATGTTTATTATTTGCTATTACTATGTTATCTCTATCTCCTATTTCCGTTACTGTATACGGACCTGTATATTTAGGATCTAACTTATGACCTGTCTCGTTTTTTAATAAAACTTTGTCACCTACTGATATATCTATATCCCTTACTTTATGATCGTAAAGTAGTTTATTTCTATTCTTATTTGCTTCTTACATAACTCTAGCTCTTTTATAGGCAACTTCTAATCTCTCCTTAGCATAGTCATCTATATTATATAGTGCTTCTACACTATCTATGCTATTAAAATGTTTTGGCAAATTACTTGTTTTACCGAATACTAGCTCATATGGACAATAAGTATGTGCCATAGAGGGGGTCGTGTTGAAACAGAAGACAAAATATTGAAGCCATACGTCCCAATCAGTTTTATCAGCCGATATGTAAGATCGTATGTATTCATTGAAAGTTCTATGACTTCTTTCTATTGTTCCAACTGTCTGGTGGTGGTGTGCTGTGGATGTAATATTTTCAATATTTAAATATTTGCACAAATCGTCTATAATTGAATTCTTATATTCTGTTCCCATGTCCGTAATGAACGTCTTCATTGGACCGTACTTCAGGATAAAAGATTCAAATATTGCTTTAGCGACAGTATTTGCGTTTTTATTCGGAACAGGTATGGCAACTAAATACTTAGTTAAATCACATATTAAAGTGACTGCATACTCATTGCCATTTTCTGATTTTGGCAGTGGACCAATAGTGTCCACTATCACTCTGTCGAAAGCATTTATTGGTGTGTCTGTAATTGTTAAAGGGGTCTTTGTGTGTTTAGTTATTTTTGATTTCTGGCATTTTTGACATTTTCTTACGTACTCAGTTATATCTTTAGAAATGCTTTTCCAGTAATAGTGTCTTTTTACTTTGGCCAAAGTTTTTGATATTCCAGTATGACCTCCTTGAATTGGATCATCATGAAATGTAGACAAAATTGCTTCTTTTTCTTTTAAATTTGTTATTTGTATTTTATTTTATTGGTATTTTCACCGGGTTGAGTAGCGCTACTCTTAATGCTTTCAATATTTTATTGCCCATTAATTTAAATTTATCTATTGAAGTATATTCAAAGATATTTTCCCACGGTGCCACTTTGAGTTGGCTGATTTTATGTATACCGGCTTGCATTTCAAGCCTTTGGAAAAATTGATCTAAATCAATAACTCCATTAGTATATAAATCGCTAACATCATATCTTGCAGTAATTTTTCTGCCTTGTTTAAATAAACATAACATATTTTTTATCTGCAAGGTCACTACTTTACGTACTTCATCATTGTTTATGACGTCGTATACGTTGGGCTTAGAAGCTTTATTTAAAGATTGCCTTGGGAATTCTTGTTCTTGATTTTCCGCGCGGAATTTTTGTCTACTTTGATATCTTGTAGTGACTTTTAATACATTTCTAGTTCTATTTTGTAAATCTTTGATGGTTATTCTTGATAACGCATCAGCTACGTGATTATCTTTTCCCTTTAAATATTCGACTGTAAAGTCGTATTCTTCTAGTTCGAGCCTCATACGTGTCAGTTTAGAACTGGGGTTGGTCATTGAGAAAAGGTATATTAAAGGTCTATGGTCTGTTCTTATTAAGAAATGTGTTCCATATATATATGGTCTAAAATATAATATCGCCCAGTGAATTGCAGCTAATTCCTGCTCAGTAGTACATTTGTTACTTTCACCTTTTGTAAATGCTCTTGATGCGTATGCAATGGGAAGTTGGAGACCATTATGATTTTGAGTTAAAACCGCTCCACATGCTTGCTTACTTGCATCTGTTATTATGCAGAATTCTTTAGTGAAATCTGGGTATTGTAGCAAGGTAGGTTCCATAAGTTTTGTTTTTAAGTATTGGAATGCATTTTCACACTCATCCGTCCATTTAAAAGGAACATTCTTTTTACATAATCTTGTTATGTGCCGTGAATAATCGGCGAAATTTTTTATAAAGCGTCTATAATAGTTACAGAATGCTACAAAACGTCTAGCACTGTCCGCGTCGTGCGGAACTGGGTAGTTCATAATGACATCGTATTTCTTGTCATTTGGAAGTATACCTTTATCAGTGCATTTATGACCTAGAAAAGTCACTTCATGCATAAAAAATGAACATTTTTCTGGATGTAGCTTTAGGTTGAATTTCCTACATTTCTCAAAAACATCTGTTAAGTTTTTAAGCATATGTTTTTCGGAGCAACCGATTACTATTAAGTCATACATATAAAGGAACGCTTGAGAAGGTTCTAGACCAGAGAACGCAATAGTCATCATTCTCTGAAACGAATTAGGAGCTATTTTTAATCCGAAGGGTAATCGCGTGAAGCGATATGAGCCGTTGCTCGTTGAAAAAGACGTTATATCTCTTGAACCTTTTTCTAGTTCAATTTGATGGAATCCTGACATTAGGTCAAGACATGAAAGGTATTTTGCTCGGCCTAGTTGATCTAAAATATCATCAATTCTAGGTAATGGGAATTTATCAGATAGTAATTTTTTATTAATCTGGCGATAGTCAATTACTAATCGCCATTTCTTTGCATTTGAACCGGGGCATGATTTCTTAGGAACAAGTAACAATGGGCTATTATATTCGGATACTGACGGTTCGACAATCCCGTCTGAGATTAATTTTTCTACTTGTTTTTGTATTTCATTCACCTGACTATGTGGGCTTCGATAGTTTTTTATATAAACTGGTTCATCATCTTTTAGTCTCAGTTTTTGTTTATAAAAATTATTTGTGGTTATTGATTCGGTTTCCAATCCGAATATATCGCTATACTGGGTGCATAGGCTAGTAAGCTGAGACTTGAACTGTGGAGGGAAGTTTTTTGACAGTTGTGATAGTACGGATTTTTTTCTATTGTCTGGATTTGTGTTGACTACATCGTAGTTCGAAAGTGATTCATATATTAGACTATCTGTACTCACTACTTGGTCGTTATTTGTTGTGTTTAATAATCTTATGAAGGCATTATTGGATGTTGCTATGGTATTTGCAACGTAAATACCATGTTGAATTTCCTGATTTGGAATTAATACACTGTCTGCTGTTGAATTAAGTTCAATTTTCCGAATAACTTGGGATCTTGCTGGCAGAAGTATTGAATTATTGCCAGAACTATGAGCTATTGGTACTTTGATTGGGAATTTTAAATTATTGGGTCTAATTATAAGCCAATCTTCAGATGGCTTGAAGTCTAATTGACAGTTGTATTTTTTGATAAAGTCGATGCCTATTATTCCATCGCATGGAATTGGGAAATGTGAATTTAAGATATGAAAATCGTGTGGAATTATGTAATTGGTGGTCTGTATCTCTATAGAAACTAAACCTTGGGATTTTATTATTTCTTGACTTATGCCTTTTATGTCTATGATGTAATCATTTTGGATGTTTTGGAAATTATCCGAAGTTTCTTTTAGAATGGAAATGTCTGCACCTGTGTCTATTAAAAATATAAGTTCTTTCCCAGTAGCTACATTAAAAAATGAAACGAATATATTTTGGCTGAGATTAATAGTGTGAACTCTTACTTCATTTATTGTTGAATATTTAAAGGGTTTTGGGAGTTTTCCGATGTGTTTTGGTTATTATTTTGTGTCAATCTTACATTGCCTTGGTTATTGCTATTGTGGCCTCGGTTTGAGTTACCACTGCCTCTATAATTTCCTCTATATGGGCCTCGCCCTCTATTGTTATTCTGATAATTATTGTTATTCTGATAATTGTTGTTATAATTACCGTTGTTGTAGTTATTGTGATTGTAGTTATTGTGATTACCACGAAAACTACCTCTATAACTGCCACGTCCGCGATTTGAGCCGCGCTGTGGATAATTCTTATAATATAGGACAGTGTTTGACTGCCCAGTTGCTTCAGTGCAACTATTAACAAATTTGGAAACGGCTTCGTTCATCGTACTGAATGTTCCAGCTTGCATGATAAGTTTTACCTTATCGATTGTGCAGTTTTTAGTCATTGCTTTGACTGCATGCTGCATGGAATAATTCCTGGCTAGCTCTAAAGATAAACCATCTGATATATATGCACCTTCTAAGGCTTTCGTCATCTGCTCAATTTCTTGTGTGTATTGGTTAGCAATTTTATTGCGCTGCTGTAGATTCATCAGCTTCGCTGATAATACCTCAACAGTTTCGCCTTTGACGTTGCTTCTTAGTCTAGCAATCACCTCAGTAATTGTTGTTTCATTACCGATTAGATTCCTGGCGACACCTTTTAGCTTTGTTTTAATGATGGAAATAGCTAATTCTTCGTGCTCGCCTTTTATTGATTGTATTATTTGTAAAGCATCAATGAAACTTGTTAAATTTTCAGCCTTACCATCAAAAACTGGTATAAGCTTAGATGCTGTATTAATAAAATCAATATTTGATTGTGCCATTGTGATGGATTTATCTATCTTGTATTCTATGACACTCGAAGTATCTGAATCTGTAGAGTTATCCAGATCAGTGTATACCGCCGGAATAGTAAGATTATTTAAATCTGTATCTTCTATTTTGGGGTTTACTTTGGGAAGCTCTTCTGACTCAGATTCTTTTGTTTCTGTTGATTCCGAGTCAGGTGCAGGTGCAGGTCAACTGCTATTGGAGTGTTTAGAACGGTTGGTAACGATATTTCTAAACTGAACTTTTGTTTAATAAATATTAAATTAGATCGTAGTCGTATCAAAAGTTTCGATACCTGTGACCAATGATCTTGATTTAATCTTTCCCTATGATCATGTATTAGCATACGCGCTTCATTAAAGCACTCTACCAATATTTCAACGTGCTTCCTAACCGTATTCTTTTGAATGGGTCTATTCTGAGTTAGGGACTTGTACGATTTGTCAAAATTTGTTTTAATTATTGATAACTCCTCGTACAATTTGTTCCAATCCATGCCTTTAGTTTAACAATACTTTTGTAAATATAATTACGTAATATATTTTAATATTTATTTTCTGTTATTTTATTTTCTTAGATTGTAGGTGTTTACATTTGTGTATAATAATTTTGTTTTTTTTTTTTCTGGGTTTTTTATTTAGATTTTGTCCAGGTCATTTGCTTGACTCTGGAATTTTATCTTTAAACAGTTGTTGTGTAATTTATATAATTTTAGCAAAACGCTTGCTAACATTATAATGACGATTATCATTAACAATATTGTAATTGTTTGAAGATCGATTTTTCCTGGTTCAATTTTATTAACGACATTTGCCGTGGAATCTACAACTTTCGTGTCTACTAAACCCATTTTAAATATTGGATATGTTTTTGTTTTTCCAATTTCAATTATATTTTTCTCTGAGTCATATTTTGTAATGTAACTTAATATTTTTGGGAAGTAATAGTCAGAATCATTTTAAAAGGGTAAAAGGGTATTAAAATGTTTCATAAATTTTAGGAATTTATGCTATTTTTGAATTTATTTTTTTCTTTCATTAAAATTTTACATAAATTTTAGGAATTTATCGTATTTTTTATTGTAAAAAATTTTTTTCTAAAATTTTCTTGATATTATTTTTTCATTAATTTTCTTAATCGATACTGAGTGAGTGGTGGCAATTTTTGGGCTTTTTTTCTTGTTGTTTATTAATTCTTCTTTCAGAAAATCAAGTTCTGTTTGAAGTTTTTGGGCCGTAGCCCACGCGGGAGGTGGAGTGCTTACGTAGAGTAGTCACTTTAGGTGTGCTACTCTTTTTTTTATTTTTTCGCAACTCCTCCGCGATTGCTCATTGCCTCACTCTACTCACTCAGATTTTTTGTAGATTTATTTTGCATTCTCCAGTTTATCCAGTTTTTTGACTATATGTATCCTCCTGGGTATATCCTTTTAATCCTTAGAGGTCCTTCGATGTCCTTCCATCGCTGTCACGGTCGCCATGTGATAAGATAATTCCAGGGGATTGGTTTTAGTTGGATTTTTATTCAGAAGGAGCAGCTGAGGTGCCGCTCCAACGTTCAAAGTGTCTCTGTTCTTTTACAATATTTCTTAAGTCTAAGTAAGGCTAAGTCTCGTAGCAGCGCTGCTCGCAGGCGGCGGCAGAGAGACGGCTATGTACTTATATATAAAGGAATATAATAATATATGTTGTTATGCGCTCTCAAGTGGAGGCGCGAGGGGTATGCATATGCTGACCGTTTGTTACGATTATGCTGACACTAGCACTTTCTGTGTGCGGGCTAAGGCATAACGATCGGTTCATATTTCGGCCACTTAGGGTTTATGACCGGGACTTTGGATTATGTAAACACTGCAACAAAGTGTTACAGTATGCACCCTTTAAGTACTCTCGGTACAGTGGGTATTCAATATATGTGCATACTACACAGGATCACCTCCTGAGTTGATATGAGCATGTCCGTCTGTCTGTCTGTCTGTTTCTACGCGAACTAGTCTCTCAGTTTTAAATTTATCGTCTTGAAACTTTGCACACACTCTTCTTTCCTTTCAGCACGCAGTATATAAGTCGGAACGGCCGGGATCGGCCGACTATATCCTATAGCTGCCATATAACTGATTGATCGGAAATGGTGTAACTTTGGTGTTTTTAGAGTTAGAGAGTTCAAATTTGACAAAAGAGCTATTTTTGGCAAAATATTACGACATGCCAAATTTCATAAGGATCGGCCGACTATATCCTATAGCTGCCATATAACTGAACTATCGGAAATGACCCAACTTTCGTGTTTTTGATGATAGAGAGCTGGCACTTGGTACACATTCTATTTTTGGTCAGTTAATCCGATCTACCAAATTTGATAAAGATCGGTTGACTATATCTTATAGCTGACATATAACAGTACGATCGGAAATGGTTTTTGGTAGAAATATCAACTTTCGTATTTTTGAAGATAGAAGCTTGGGACTTTTTTTTAGATTTTTTATTGTAATTAATTGGTTTTATTATGATGTAATCATAAGGATTGGCCAACTATATCCGATGTTTGCGATATATATCCGGTTTTAGCTGCAAGGGTATATCAACTTCGGCTCTGCCCGAAGTTAGCTTTGCTTTCTTGCTTGTTTTAATTTCCAAAGAAGAGAAGTTTTCCAAAGAATGGATAAACTTGTTATTTTTTTTGTTATCAAACGTTTTCTTTATTTAATTCGTAATCAAAAACAATTCCCGCGGAACGGGTGATCTCTCTTTTGTTAATTTCATTATAATTATTATTATCTTAACTAGTTCTTAACTTTAATTTATAATCATGTTTTCGCTTATAATTATAATCAATAAAAAAAACATTTTAATGAAATGTGCTTGGTATTTCATTAATAGTTTTAATGTTCTCGATTTTAGCATTAGAAGGAAAACGATAATGACTTATAACGACTTTTTAAAGCATACGAGAATTTTTAAGTTTTCTAACTTATGAATAAACAAGAAAGGAAAGCTAACTTCGGGCGGAGCCGAACTCCTTCACTGCGTTGCACATTTTGGACAAAATTATAATACCCTCTGCAAGGGTGTAATGAGTTCGTTTTTTTTCAAATTTCAAATATTTTGTATCGCTATTAGCAAAAAACAGCCAAATTCAATAAAAATGGGCTAGAGAGCCAAATCTCGCAATCGAGAATCTAGACGAAAAATTTCTTGCTACGTGTATTGCCAATTCTTCTGGTCATAAAAAAGCTAAAGTAACATATGAAAAAAACTAGAATCCGCCAAAAAATAAGGAGGATAGCCAAAATATAAAGCTACTTTAGTAAAACAATATTTTTCTTAATTTAATTTATTTATTAGGCATTTTTAAGAAGTTTGGAAATTTCCTTAATCATGCCCTCTTCTCCTGAATCTCCTGGTTGTAGCCAAACCAAAACAAGGTATTCTAAGGCCTCGTAGAAAATGTTTACAGGCACTGTTGACCGGCAGTTGCAGTGAATGGCAAACACATTTGATTAAATTAGGGAAGGAAGTCTTTTTTTTAACTCTATGTAAACACTTCGCAAGCCAACCATTTCCTTTGCGTTTTCCGTGCCGATTTCAATCAAATTCGTAAGGTTCAATTCCAAGTTGTTTAGTTCCTGGCAGAGGCTGTTCGAAATCGTTTTCGCGTCGCCCTCCTCGAGCGGATGAACTGAAATAGTTTTTGGCAACACCTACCGCTGCGGTCAAAATAATAGTAGTTATTATAAATAATAATTAGGCTATCGAAAAACTCGAAAAAAATAGCTTTGTAAGAGACTTAGGAAAATTTTTTAAATTTTCTTCGAAACTTAACTAATAATAGATGTTTATAATACATTAACGTTTGGGATAAAACAAAAAACTTTTCAGAAAAAAATAAAAATGTTGAATGTGACAAAGAATCAATCGGTCAAAATAATAGTAGTGAAAAATTGCAAAATATACCACAGCATAAATAAATTTTGTAAAAATGTTTAAAATTTAGCTTTAAATTTAAATTTAACTTTAACTTTAATTTTAAACTTTAAATGATTGATTATTATAAAGTAGGATTGAAAGAATTTTTTAGTATTTATTTGAACCACCTTTGTTAACTATAGCAACTGCTTAGCGTTTTACTAAATAGTTCACAACATTTTTGAATCTATCGCTAGTAATTAGGGCTTTAAAAAAATTAGCTTTAAAAAATTTCGAAAGTTGAATGTTAATGGGTGGATTTATTTGTAGAACTAATATCTTCACTTCACACCATAAGATCACAACTGGGTTGAGATTAAGTGACTCTGACGGCGATATCATAACTTTGCTTCGGTTGTCGGTAAGCCACTCTTTGGACAAAAAACTGTTATTCTTCAGTTCGTTATCCTTTTCAAACGCCCAAAAAAGTGTCATCTCCTCTAATATATACGGAAGTATCAACTTAGCTTAAAATTTTGGAGTAATGGTGACGATCAGTGATGATTTTGAACCAATAAATGGTCAAACCTAATAAGTATGAAAAACTAGGTCAAATCAATTTGGATGAAAAAATTGTTGAATGTATGTTTTGGGGAAAATTATACTAGGTATGCCTTGTAGTACTGCCAGGACCCCCAGCCACAAAAAAGTCTATTTTGGCTTCATACTACCAAAGGATATTTTCAAGGGCTATTTTAAATGGCCGTTGCCGAACGTGAAGCGCTTGACCTAGTGTTTTGTTTTGTTAGAGAAGCAATTTTTCAGAACTTTTATCTATGAAATTGTTTTTTCTAAGTCGTCTTCTTGCTGTTCTCAAACTTGAACCAAGTTTACAGTTGACTTTAAAGCGATAGGAGACATAATTTACTCATATTTCGCCTGCCCCACTAGACGGTTCACTGTCCTTTTCGACATATCTTAAGTGAAGCTCGCATTTTTTATGCTGGCTCATATTTGTTACTCATTTGTTATTACTGTAGGAGATCAACCAATAAAAATTTGCGCTTAGGCTTACGTTATCCCTTCCTGTATTTACTTTTAAAACACATTACGCCTCTCGGCAGGAATGTTTTTGGCACGAACTATTTTGCCAGGACCAAATGATAAAGAATCGATAAAGTAAAAATCCTGTTGGAGAACATCTTTGTATATAATTTAAACTAAAATACATTACGAAAATTTGAAAAAATTTCATACATTTAAGATTTTTGTTTGGCACTACTGTTATTTTGACCGTGACGGCCAAGTAGTTTATAGAAAGGCATGGAATAAGACGATGACACTGCATATTGTAGTAGTACAGATATTAATAGCTTATAATATGAAAACAATCATTTGATTTTTTAAAGCATATAGAAATTATAGTCGAAAAACTTCTTGCTCGACCAGCACTACTATTATTTTGACCGCAACTGTTTGTATACAGAATATATTTCATTGTGTTCTAGGATGATTGGCAATGCAACTTACCAAGTGTCTTGCAGAAACTTATCAGTACTCTCATCAATCAACAAGCTGTACTTGGAATCACCAATGTCCTCCTTCAATAACGCTTGGAGTCAAAATATTTGTTATATTACGGGTCCCAAATGGTCAATCGGATTGACCGAGTTTGTCGCAATATATAAATATAATGCCGTCTCTTTCCGGCAGGTTGCACAGAAAGACGGAAAAAACGTTATTTTGTTCATCTGTGAAAACGCAGATGACGAAGACTTGTGTTTGTTTGTCTTGGAATGTGCGTGCAAATCACTCATCACATCAAGCATTTTTAATTACCAGCTGCCTCTAGAGTTAACCAATGCTTAAACGCGGGGTCTTGCAACCAAGCATGAAGCGGTTTTTGCTTATATATCTTGTATAAAACCGACAGATCTTGCGGGGAAATAGCTAAATTGGCAACGCTGCATTTGACAAGCCCAAGAGAACATCTTACTCTCTTTCTTACGCTCATCTTAAGTTAATCGTACGCGCATATTCTCATTGAATGTTTTCTGTTTTTCAGTCTCTGAAAGGCGCACCATGAAAAGGTTGGTCTGCGCTTCGATGGATCTTTTGTATGAATGCGTGTCACACATTCACATACATGGGTGTGCGTGCGATTCCGTTTCGAAGCCAGCACAAAATTTTGATTTTTGTTACAGCTCATTTTATCCGACAATATTTATGCAGCTTTACTGAATGTCCTTTCCGACGCAAAAGATGAGGATTGAAAACTAAAATAACGTTTGGCAAGTTTTTTTAAAGCCAGTTTTTGTAGTTTTTTTTTTGTAAATAAAATAATTATTAACAGACGTTAATTAAAATTGCAAAACACTTACTTTCCGATATGGAAGAGGAACTGAAAGGTTTTGGCTCTCATTATACTATATTGCATTAAAAGCAAAATTGCGTCGACTCGACTTGATCGAATTTTGAATTCCGACTTATTTTGTAAAAAATTTAATTTTTAAAAAATTTAATATTTAATTTTTTTGTTGAGGGTGGGTGGTTTAGCTGGCGGAGTTGTACGGTACTTTAAAATTTTGGACAGAAAACTGAACACTTCATTTTGTAGAGCTATGCCTGCTTGATCTACATTGAAAACACTGAGAAAACCATCTCTTTTGAGTCGTAGATCAATTAAAGTAGCAAGCCTTTGCAATGTGCGCTTTTAAATAATGTAACTATGTGCTTGCAGTAACATACATAAAAGAAAGTTAATTAATTATTATTAATTAATGCCACAAAAACAGGGCAAATTCCCCACTGTGCAAGCGCAGACCTTCTTCGTCGCGTTCCTGTCAGCGACTGAGAAACAGAAAACATTCAATGAGAATATGAGCGTCAGATGAACGAACGGTGAGCGTAAGAAAGAAAGTAATAACTTGCTCTGGGGCCTGTCGCAAGAAATTTTTGCGTCCATTTTCGTTGTATGAAGTGGGTTGTCTAAGGTCTGCGAAATAATTCACTTATCACCATATAAAGTTGTTATTGAAACAAAATTTATAAATCTATAATTTTAAATTAATTTTAATTTAAATTTGAAGTTACAAAATAACCTTAGCTGTTAGCTGTTTTCAACTTAAAAAAATTATATGAACATTTTCTTAAAAATAATGCAATTTAATTTAGAACGAAATAAATGAACTGATCGAATTAGAATAATGTTAATGTAGTAGTTTTTTTATTTTTTATTATCTTTATAAGCTAAATATGTCTTCCATTATTATTAATAACTTTTAAAATGCGGTCTGGCATTGAATTCACCAAATTTTTAAGAAGTAATCCATCAGTTTTGTCCCATTCAGCTACAATAGCTAGCAATAACTTTTTTGTGTATTTTAAAACATGGATGGAAGCATTATCCTGCTGAAATGTCTAAGAATCCCTGTAAAATTTTTCACCAAAATTTTTCATTTTCTCTGCAAATTGCATGCGGGCAGTTTTGTGTCGTGGAAGAAGTTGGCATTTGGCACTTTATTATACCCTTGCAGAGGGTATTATAATTTTGTCCAAAAGTGTGCAACGCAGTGAAGGAGACATCTTTGACCCTATAAAGTATATATATTCTTGATCAGGATCACCTCCTGAGTTGATATGAGCATGTCCGTCTGTCCGTCTGTCTGTCCGTTTCTACGCGAACTAGTCTCTCAGTTTTGAAGCTATCGTCTTGAAACTTTGCACACACCCCTCTTTCCTTTGCACGCAGTATATAAGTCGGAACGGCCGGGATCGGCCGACTATATCCTATAGCTGCCATATAACTGATTGATCGGAAATGGTATAACTTTGGTGTTTTTAGAGTTAGAGAGTTCAAATTTGACACGAGCGCTATTTTTGGCATTAACATGCCAAAAATTACGACAAAATTACGAAAACATTAAGACATGCCAAATTTCATAAGGATCGGCCGACTATATCTTATAGCTGCCATATAACTGAACGATCGGAAATGACCCAACTTTCGTGTTTTTGAAGATAGAAAGCTGAAACTTAATACAGATTCTATTTTTGGCCAGTTTATCCAACCTACCAAATTTCATTAGGATCGGCCGACTATATCCTATAGCTGCCATATAACTGAACGATCGGAAATGGTACTTGGTAGAAATATCAACTTTCGTATATTTGAAGATAGAAGTTTGGAACCTTTTTTTTTATATTTTAGTTAATTAGTTTTATTATGATGTAATCATAAGGATCGGCCAACTATATCCGATGTTTGCGATATATATCCGGTTTTAACTGCAAGGGTATATAAACTTCGGCTCCGCCCGAAGTTAGCTTTCCTTTCTTGTTTTCATATGAAATAAACGGATCTGCTCGTAAAATCTGTTGGACTCGATGCTTTGAAACTGAAAGGGTTAGTTCCGCTGCGCTCAAGTTTTCCGTTTAGTGCGATCTTGCACAAGGGGAGGGCGCCCAGAACGTGGCTTTTTACCATGATAAACAGGATCTTTTAGGAACTTTTGAATTGTGAAAAAGCTACTTTCCATTTTCGATGCGATTTTAGGCAAAGACATCAAAGTTTCACGATATGCCAATATTCTGACTCGCTCTTTATCCGAAAGGTATCTTTGTTTAGGCATTGTTATTAAAATAAACGAAAACTTAGATTACAGATCATCAGATCTTACTTTTTTTTATTAATTTTTCAATAAAAATTTAACTTTTAGTTAGCTACAGACTTAACTGGTTAGACACAACGACGAAAACTAATATGATCAGCTCAATTATTTTGTTGTGTACACCAAGTTGTCACAGAGCTTTCAAAAAAAAAATAATGATAGCTACTCAAATATTATGTTTTACCTTTCAGTTCTTGAAAAAAAATTGAACAAAATAATGCAAAAAAAAAAAAAATTGAAAAAATTCATCTCTAAAACTTTTATACACCAATATTTGTTTGATAAGGTGAATTATTTCGCAGACCTTATATGTATGTATAACTATGTATAACCAACTATGTATAGTCGTGCGCATAAGCTCAGATATGTTGTCCATAATGCCTTGTTGGATCTCGATTTCTTATCGAGCCCTAAGCCCTATAGCCCTTGTGAATGATTTTATAATTTTATTTTTCAGTGCACCTACATGGATGGGAAAAAAAAATTCTCCCACCAATGTATTGGTGATTTTTTGCATTGGTATGTAGTGTTGCCAGTTTAGCAATTTTATGGCTAGTTCTAGCCAATTTTGAAAGGCCGAATGCTAGAAAAATTAAGAAATTGCTACTAGCTATAAATCCAGCTACTTTAAAATAAACTTCAGCTATTTTCGGCAATTTTTTCGAACCCGTGATTTAGGTCTGTGAAAATTACCAGTTACAGCGAAAATACTCTAAGTGACTTGAGTAAAAAAACATATCGAACAGTGATTTCTACTTTTGACCATCACTGCTTTGTGTGTTTCATCTCTAGTTTGTGGTGTACATTAAGTGAAGCAAAAAAAGTGATGCAAAAATGCCTAAAGTGCTTTATACGCAAAAGTTTCGCGATGCTTGGATGCAGGCTAGTGAGTTCAAGGCCTGGATCCGGAAGGATGAGACGGATTTGTCAAAAGCTTACTGTAGCTACTGCAAATGCAGTATTAAAGCGAAAATATTCGATTTAAGGGCTCATGCTGAGACGAAGAAGCACATTTCGGCATCGAGTTGCTTCAGTCAAACCAACAAAATTTCGTTCTCTCGGATGCCTACGAAGCAAACAGAGCAGGAAGCAGCGTTGTGCCTATTTATGGCAGAGCACACTGCTATTGCACAAATAGACCACCTCAGCAGATTGTGTGTGCATAATTTTGGCGCGTGTCCTTCTGCTGCAAAAATAAGGCTTGGCCAAACAAAGTGCACAAAGTGAACAACGTTTTGGCGCAGCACTTCGATGAAGACTTAACTGCAGACATTGGTGATTCGAATTATAGCCTGCTCCTGGATGAATCTACAGATGTCAGCGTAACAAAGCTAGTTGGTAAGCATGTTAATATATGTATGCTGGTTACAAGTATGGGTGACGCTCTGGTCTTCTGTATTAAAATTATTATGTTATTTTCTGTTTAATTGTTACTTATTGTATATTTATATGTACATAGGTGTTGCCATAAATTACTTCAGTGTAAAATGCGGCCCAATTGTATCTACTTTTTTAAGCCTTATTCCCATCGAATCCGGAGATGCTGTTTCGATAGCCGAAGGTGTTAGACAGGAGCTCGTTCGATTGAAGATAAATATTAATAAAATGGTTGGAATTGGCACTGACAATGCACTATGGGCGATTAGTTGATTTTGGCGGCATAAAGTCCACACATAGAGCTAGGAGCTTAATTTTTTTTTTAAGGTTACTAATATTTTAGTTTGTTTTTGGATTTTTTTTTTTAGTCAATTTGACCACGCCTTTATTTTCCGCCCCTTTATAGCCCCGGCACTTGTACAAAAAATAAAATTTTTATTATAAAGCAAATCATAAAAATAGAAAAAATAATATTTTACCATGTTTTAACAATATTCTAAACTTAAAAAAACAAAAAGTTAATAATCTTCTTCATCTAAAACAAAAGAATTCTCATGATTGTCATCGCTTTCGTTGTCTGATTCGGTGTCATCATTAAAAAAATTGTATGAACTCAGCTCTGATGTTGGATGTTCAAGTGCATTTTTCTTTTAAAGGAACAAAAAAGAGCAAAAAACATGATTACTACAATAAACTAGACACTTTCGTTAGTAACTTGCCATTTTTAGTTGGATGTTTTGATATGCACTTTTCAAGAAATACTCCACGGAACACAATTAAAATTGTTAGATTTTTGCTAAAAATACAATCAACAATAACACTGGGAATTAAAAACACCACGAACATTTATACACAATAAAATATCGTAAATAAAAGATTCTAAATACTTTGAGCTTTGCTATCCATATTAAACTTATTAATTTAAACGAAGCCAATAATAATTTAGGCACTTTCAACAGCATGAAATTTTTCGTGCCAATTTATATAATTGCGAGCATCAACAGATCATCTCGTTTTTAAGGGCTGCCACAAAAAGAGAGTTGCTACCCGATTAAAAAAAAATTGTTTTTCAGCTAACTGAATTGTTTACTATTAATAAAAAAAAACATTTCCTTAATATTTCACCATAAATTTTATGACTTTATGCCGCCCATTATGAAAAATCGCCCATAGTGCAATGCAAGCGTTATGACTGGAGTAAAGAGAAGCGTTTATACCGAGCTCAAAAAAGATGTTCCATCGCTTATTTTGATCAAATGTGTCTGTCATTCGGTACAGCTGTCAGTCAATCATGCTTGCGCCAAATGTTTGCCAGATCAGTTGGAATTTTTAATCCATGATACTTACTCTTGGTTTTCTAAAAGCTCTATGCGACAAATCAATTATAAAAAAATATATCAATGCATAAACGTTGACAAGGTACTAGCCTGAATATTTTACTTTAATTTCGAATTGTGTTCGTCCAAATGTTTCGTAATTTTGTGTCCTGCGATCGTGATTGTCCAAACTAACTTACTTAAATTTTAATATCAATTTATAGCTGCTGTAACCTGTTCTTAATATGTATAAATGTTTGATTTATGTGTGATTCGATTTAAACTGTTTTCTTTATCTGAAATCTTATCCTTAGTTGCCCTTGAAAATCCCTAGTCTGCGAGACTAGATGGCTTTCAATTGAGCTGGCGGTGACCAGGATTGTTGATCAGTGGACTGAGCTAAAATTGCATTTTTCCATAGCTTCACTCCAGGAGAACTGTCACAAAGCCAAAATCTTGCACGAACTGTACAGTGACGAAGTAAATTGCCTTTACTTATTGTTTTTGAAGCCGATATTAGTGGAAATGCAGCGCTTAAACAAAAACTTTCAAAGCAGAAATTCAAATGCTACAAAACTTTTGAAAGATTTAATAGCAACAACCACCAAGCTGTGATATCGACATTTTGAAATTTGATTTCAAATGTATGGTTGAAACTAGAGGTCTGCATGAATAGCTAAAAAACGACATTCAAATGCACAACCTTGAAATTGAATTGGGTGAGATAGAATGCTGAGACGAAAATAAATGAATGAGTGAGTGCGACTGTGTAGGTCTCACTCGCACAACATTTGGGGGATGAAAACCGAATTGAATGAGTTCGAGTTGCAGTTCGCATTCGAATTGTTTCGAATGCATTCTAGAATGTCCGATACAACTATGCATATTTTCCTGTATTTTTAAACGCTGGAAACATGGCTTACTCAAACCGACAGATTTAACATACCAAACTATACTGTGTATAGACGAGACAGAAAAGAAAATAGAGGTTGTCGTTAGCAATAAAATAGAACACGAGCAAATTACCAATTTAGAAACGCACCTAATTGAAAATGTGGGAATTAAAATCAAAACAGCCCCTAACAATAACAATCTAAAACTTTATGCCATATACTTTCCTGGTTACACAGCAAAATGTCTGACTGCTTCATGTAATGTAGTTGGAGACCGAAATCACTTAAAGACACAATATAGATCAGACTTACTAAAAATTTCCAAATTGCAGGGGAATTTTATCGCCTGTGGTGATTATAACTCATGTCATAGAACATGGAACTACGACAGAGCAAATTGCTGGGGTAACATTTTAAATGAAATATCAGATTTAGGCAAACTTAACGTGCTTTTTCCCTTCCATCCAACTTACATATATTCCTAGATGTCATAAGGTTAAGGCATCCACAATAGATCTTTGCATTACCAAAACTCCAAATCAAGTTTCAAATCCAACAGTCTTACAGAACCTATCCTCTGATCATTTGCCTATAATCTTAAAATATTCAATAAATTTCTTACAAAATGAGAAACACCAACCGATAATTAGGGGCTGTCCATATATTACGTAATCACTTAGGGGGAGGGGGGGTGTCAAGGAAATGATTATGTTTGATCACATGGGGAGGGAGGGTCTTGGACAATGATTATGTAATCATTCATCATGTAGATGTAACCTTCGATAAAAAATCAAAGAACCGTGTGGTTGGACGGCTAAAGGGAGAATGCCTAGTAGTTCAATCATTTGAAGGATGCGAAGACCTCGAATGGCTTGACGAAGACTATGTTGACGACGAAGACGAAGATGATACCTGCAGAGATAAACAGATTTTGACAAGCCAACTTCCAGTAATTAACAATATTAAAGATTGGCTGGAATCTCCTTTTGAAAATATAGATTAAAAGAGCAAATTTGCATATTTTTTTTTTATTACGTAATCTTTGTGGGGGGGAGGGAGGGTGTTCATTATATGATTACTTTTGATTACTAGGGGGGAGGGGGTCAAAAATCGCAGAAAACGTGATTACGTAATATATGGACAGCCCCTTAATAAAGCAAACTGGACAAGTAAAAGCAAGTAAATTTTAAGGAATTTATCAATGACAGATTGCTAGATATAGGAATAAGTAAATATAAATCTTGTTGTTCGATCTCAGACATTGACTTCTTGGTCAACTCGTTCACAAATATTGTCAACGATGGTTTTCGTGAAGCAGTTCCCCATAAAAGACAAACATTAACAAATTACAAGATACCTCATCATATACGCGAGTTATTTAAAATTAGAAACACAATTCAAAGACAATGGATTAGGTCAAGACAGCCGATACTTAAAGCTAGATGTGATCATCTTAACTATGTTATTAAACAAAAGTTATTTGCTCATAATAACACAGAGTGGAACAGTAAACTTCAACAGATAGGAAAATGTAGTAAGCCCTTTTGGAAGATAACAAAAGCTTTAAAAAAGAGAAAACAATTTATACCCTGTCTCTGCCTTGGCGACTCAAGCTATGAGACTGGAACTGAAAATGCAAACGTACTCGCAGACATTTTTTGAACAGAAACATGAATTAACCACTTCTTTCTCAAATCCAGAAACTGTCAACCTAGTTCAATATTATATTCAGTCAATCGCAAATTATGATATTAATACCTCCCCAGTATTAAAAACTACAAACTCTGAAATTGCCAGCATAATCAAATCACTAGTAACACGTTTTCAAATTTCAAATATCTGCTTAAAAAACCTCCCTGTTTATGCCAGTACTAGTACTAGATTTCTAGTACAAATCTTTAATCATTGTTTTTCCGTTGGATATTTTCCAAATGCATGGAAAACAGCCAAAATAATACCGATTATTAGACCAGGCAAACTAGCCAGCAGACCTGATAGTTACAGACCAGAGACCTGCATTGAGTATGATAGTCGGGTTCGATCAGCCTCGCTCAAACCCGTCACAACTCAAAAAATTGTTCGCTACAAACTTGTTCGATCGATCTTGGTGCACAAAAGAACAGGCCCGGCAGCAGTAGTGGGTTGAGTGGGTGGCTAGACCCACTCGAGAAATCCCGAGTGGTAAAATTACCCACTCGAAATAATCAACTACCATATATCGTTAACTTGGTCGATTTACACATTTTTAATTTCACGCGGGAAACATACGCGCTCAGAGCATGCGCATGGTGTACGTGCACATATAACACGCATTAATGCCAACGACGGCTGTATATCACCATATGCTTATATTCGTTTCATTCTCGCTCGTATGTGCTTTAAGAGATTGAAAGAAAAAGAACGTGCGTACTTTGCAAAGAGACTTGAGAGACGACAGTCGGATAGATTCGTCGTGCGGCTGAAAAGGAAGAAGGAGGATTGCGGATTGCGACCAGCAACCGATCGAGAAAAAATCCTCGAAAACCGAGTCTTCTCGAGCGTCAGATATTGATAGTCGATACCGAGACGACGACAACAACAACAACAACAACGATTCTTCTAAACAATGTAAGAATACGACAAAAATCCAAATGTTTTGCTAGTTTCTGTGTGATGTATTTATATATCATCAAAGTTCCAAAATGGAGCTCTATACGTAAACAAACGTGCCTTATATGTTATATATAATACAACATAAACTTACTTTATGATACAACGTGAAATGTATCATAAAATGTATAATGAATATATAACTTAAATAATAAAGATATATTTTTAAATGATTATTTCAACTTTTACTCAGTGGAAAAAAACCTATCCGTGGCTTGAACTCAACAAAAACTCTCTCGCAATTTGCTACGTCTGTTCTGAAGGTTGTGAACGGCAATTGATCGCTTATTTCGACTCGCAGGCTGTGAAATCAAAACAAGCCTGGGTCTATGATGGATTTTCAAACTGGAAGCATGGGTCATATCGGATGAAGAAACATTCGTCAAGTGTTCTACACATCAATTGCACCGAAGCACTGGCAATGAAGAAGATGATGAAGAATAGGTCGGCGTTACTAAAAATTTTCAGCACTCTTAAAAAAAACAAAGTTTGCCTTTAAGAGGAGACAAGAATGACGAAAATTCCAATTTCATGGCGTTCTTGAAGGCTCACTCGGAAGACGTTCCTGAACTGAATTCCTGGTTGCAGAGAGATGGATACAGATGGCTTGATCATGAAAGTCAAAATGAAATACTCGATCTGATGGCGACTTCAATTTTGTCAAAAATCATGGACGATATAAGAAGAGCGGAGCATTTTTCGATTTTACTAGGTGAAACCCCAGATGCCTCACGATGCCTCCGTTTCCGATGATTTAGTTGCAAATAAGAATTTTATTGGATTCTTTTCAACGCCAAACACTCAAGCATAACCTGAATCTTGTTGTACAAGATTCAATTGAAAAGGTACAACCAGCCAGAAAATTCATAGGGTCAATCAAGGATTAGATAAACTTTATCCGAGATTCACCAAAATGCGTTGGACAATTGAAGGAGTTGCAGACTGAAGCGATGCAAAAGAACAACGAAAATTTTTCTTTTATCGCAGTCTTCAACCCGACAGGGTAAAAACTACGATCGAAAATTTCGTCACATATTGTAAAAAAACCTTCAAACCTATTTTGAAACCTTCTCATTAATATTTTATCAGATGAGCGATAAGAATACGGCCTCTCAAGATAATCAAGGCGAATTATCCTGAAGTGCTGAAATTCCTCGATGATCGATCGGTGGACAACGAAGTCGATAGTACGATCTCCGCCAAAGCTACAAAAATGACACGATTTTGTTTACGTATATGTAGAAAGATGTCAACAAAAATACATGTTTCAAATAGACTTATTAATATAAACTATAAAAATGATGAAAATTTGTCTTTTTTTTTCCTCCACTCGGAGGAAAACTACCCACTCGGGCCGAACGTGTCCTGCCGGGCCTGCAAAAGAAAGAGTTCATACAATTGGAATGATTGCCTCTCTTACTGATTCAAGCTGATTGTTGCATACCGGTTTGATGATCGGAAATGATTGTACAGAAAAAGACGATCAAGTCCAACGATGCAAACGAAAGCTCAGACATCGATCAAGTTGCGTTTGATTTGATTGTGAGTGGAGCAATCAGATCGAGAATTTCCCTGTGAATATGTAAATGTGTGTGTAGTTTGTATGTTCAAATTTGTATGTTAACTAAAAAATCACTTCATTTATTATTTTTTTTTTTTGACGCTTAAAATTAAAATTTAATTATAGCTTAAAATTAATGAACAAAGGTAATGAATAAAATAAATGAACAAAAGTAATGCTTAAAATATTAAGGAACACAAATTTCAATCAGTTCTTCATTGATCAAAAACTTAAAACTAAAGAAAAAAAATATTTTTGGTATCAAATGGATCAATCTTAATTGCTAAAACTTTTATAAAATGAATTTAAAAACAATAAGCTATCAACTGAACATGGTCCGAGCCTATTTCTTTTCTCAGTGGTTAAATTTCCAGCTAAAGAAAAAGAACGCTCAGCGGCTGCGCTGCTGGCAGGAATTGAATGAATTTGAAATGCTATTTTTGCTAAGAAAGGGTATTTTTTTTCATTATTTTTCCACCAGTCTATTAAATTAAAGTTTTTATTCGTTGCAACTTTTTCATTGCAATACCTTTCGAATTCTTCTTCATGAGTCTCTGCGAAATGTATAGTATTCCGCTTTATTAAATGCGGAAAAAAGAAGATATCATTGCTTGTATTATCTGCTGAAGCTTGGCTATTAGCACCTATGCTACTGTCTAAATCAAACGAAAAATGCGTTGCCGATGAATCCGATAAAGGTGTATTTGGACACGATATTTGATTTTCAGTTTTGATATGAGTAATGCAAAATAGTTTTATATCGTCTAAATCATTTGGCTGCATATTTAAAGCCGGGGGATATAAAAAATATGCAACTTTGTGCCATATACCAATGTTGGGGACCCATATTTCATTAATATTATTTATTATATTTTCTTTTAATGTAACAATTACCGGTATTTGATCGGCTATCGGCTGACATAAATTCTTCAGTGTTAATATGGCTGGCAACACATAGCACAGGGAAGGTCCACTGTAAAGCTGCAGTTTTTTAAAAACTATTTCAAAATTTTCACACATCTCCACTACCGCTTTAACAACAGTTATGTTAATGTGTAACAATCGGCTTTGTTCATTCAGCCTTAAAACAGTATTCATTTCTCCCCAATTGTCCACAATTGACTTTAACATAAAATAATGGGAGTTCCAACGTGTTGGGCATTGGCTTTTTAAAGAAGTGGTTAGGAGATGCCCCAAGTTTGATTTTTTTAAATAATTGACTATTTTTTTTACAAGACTCTAACACTTCTGCGAGTTCTGTGGTGGCAGCGAATGACTTTTTCAACACATTGTTGAATAAATGGCTGCTACAATTCAGTCTTTTATTATTTTCTAAGGCTTTTAACATATTCGTACCTCTATCCGTTACAAACATAAATTTTTCAATATTCGAAATATCAAATTCATTGAACACACTTTTAACTTTTTTAAGTATTTTGTCGCCGGTAGACCTTTCAAAATCCATTGATTTCATTCCCAAAACAAGAAAGCAAAGCCAACTTCGGGCGGAGCCGATGTTGATATACCCTTGCAGTTAAAACCGGATATTTATCGCAAACATCGGATATAGTTGTCCGATCCTTATGAGAATATGATAATATAACCCAATTTATTATAATACAAAATTTAAAACAAGTCCCAAACTTCTATCTTTAACAATACCAAAGTTGGTATATCTTCCAAAAACCATTTCCGATCGTTCAGTTATATGACAGCTATAGGATATAGTCGGCCGATCCTAATGAAATTTGGTAGGTCGGATCAACTGACCACAAATAAAATCTGTACTAAATTCCAGCTTTCTATCTGCTAAAACACGGAAGTTGGGTCATTTCCGATCGTCAGTTATATGGCAGCTATAGGATATAGTCGGCCGATCCTTATGAAATCTGGCATGTCGTAATGTTTTGCGAAAAATAGCTCTCATGTCAAATTTGAACTCTCTAACTCTAAAAACACCAAAGTTATACCATTTCCGATCAATCAGTTATATGGCAGCTATAGGATATAGTCGGCCGATCCGGGCCGTTCCGACTTATATACTGTGTGCAAAGGAAAGAAGGGTGTGTGCAAAGTTTTAAGACGATAGCTTTAAAACTGAGAGACTAGTTTGCGTAGAAACAGACAGACGGACAGACGGACATGCTCATATCAACTCAGGAGGTGATCCTGATCAAGAATATATATACTTTATAGGGTCTGAGATGTCTCCTTCACTGCGTTGCACACTTTTGACCAAAATTATAATACCCTCTGCAAGGGTATAATTAAGTCATAGAATTTAAAATCCTTTTGAAAGTGGAACGTTACTCCCAAAAAGTTTCGCCTTACGTAGTTGTCTGACCACATATCGATTGTTGCGGACGCGCCACCACTGCTCACAATCTTATTAATTTCGTCCTTCAATTCCTCCTTTTTTTCATTGGCGCATTTCGAAACTTTGCGAGAAATAGTCGTTGGATCCGGCAGCATATCTTCCACGTCGACGTGCTCGCCATAAGTTGCGCCGATCTTTATAAACAATTTCATAAGTTTCAAAAATCCAGAGCCACGCACAGCTGAAAATGGCCGACAGTCTTCAGTTACCCAATTTGCGCATTTTTCAACGACTTCACTTTTGTCCAGCGGTGAAACAGTTTTTAAGCTTTTTGATTCCTTGAAACCTTTGCAGCAGCTGTGTCTATTTAAATTGGATGTTTGGCCTGCGTTGTATTTTATGACTTTGTGACATGTGCGGCAGCATACAAATTCTTTTAAAATGGTGTTGTCCGGTTTCATTATTTCGCTTAGTATGTACATATTATGTCCCATATAAAACTTCTTCCCTTGCGCTTGTCAGACAATGTGTATATTCCATTGCACTATGGTCCAAAAGTCGATTTTTTTGGCATAAACTCTGAAAATTGACTTACAGACCTCAAATTTTGCACACTATTTTTTCTTTTTAAGAAGAGTAAGCAAAATAAATTTTGAGTCTATGCGACCACGCCTTCTTTTGCCTCCCATACTAAATAATTCCTAGTATTATTTTTAAAAATTAAGATTCAGATAAGTTACTTACATTTATGTATGTGTAATAAACTTTAATAAATAAATTGGTTTTTGTTTTAAACATAGTCTTCTTCTTCTTCTAGTTCTATAGAGCATCCTTCGTTTAGGTCCTCATCAGAATCAGAATCAGGTTCCACATCCAATTCTTTTTCATTTGGGTTTTTGTTTTCGGCAGACGGCAACTCCAGAAGACTTAATACTTCATTAGGAAAAGGTTTTTTTATGTTTTTCCTTTCTCTTTCCTTTAAACAAATACTAGATAGTAAAGGATCCGAAGAATCTATCGCCCTGTGGAAAAGGTCAGTCATAGTATTGATTCGACTATTTTTCCTTGCGTGTGAGAGTCTGTTTTTTTTGTAGATTTTATTCCGTGCCTCTGAAGCATTTTCGCCTAAGCACCCTAGTGGAACCAACTTCGAATTATTTATTTGAAAACCGTGGACTAATACCTTGTGAATTGTTGGTGACATTGGGTACCACGGGTATTTATGCATATATAAGTCAAACGTTTTCTTACAAAAAATTCGAAACTTTTTAGAGTTTATATAGTGGTTACAGGAAATTGCTACTAATATAACGTGGAGGTTATTTAAAAGGGTTTTGTCAAAGCCGGTTATGGAT